>JADBJO010010012.1:55682-58182 GCA_016801955.1 Conus betulinus
TGACGACAGTGAACACAACGAACCAACAATGGTCATTAGTATGGTTGGTGTATTTACTGACCTATCAATATCATGATTTGTCTCAAGGCACATTTCATAGATGCTGACCCATTAAAGTAAGCATTAAAAAAAAAATTAAAGGCAGAGCACTGTTCTTTCAGGTTCTCATGGCTAGAGTTCGAATCCTAGTAATGTTAGCATAGTCAGCTGGTCCCTCTCAGTGTTTCATCATTCTGGAGATTCAGTGCAGCATGTTTACAGGATTCCATTTTTTTCCCTCGCTCTCCGCCGGAGTACACTTTCGTAGCTCTGGCCGGATACTCGGCATCTTTTCACAGAGATTAAAATGCAGGAGGACGATGTTCATGGTCTGTCCCTGTGTACCTGTCTCTCACTCTCTCTTTCTTTCTCTCTCTCTGTCTATCTTGCTCTTCCTCTCCTCCCACACCTCTCTCTCTTTCTTGTGCACATGCGCGCACTTGCGAGTACACACACATACAAACCCACGCATGCACATACTCACGCACGAGCTGAATGGTAAGTATGGCTTACCAGAGGACTCAGTAGGGTTTTTACTGTGCAAGGCATGTAGCTTGACAGTAAGGTGTAAACACGATAGCCACAAGTGTCGATAGGTCAGGGCAGGACAGCTGGACCAAAGCAAGATGGAGCACTCTTCACTTCAGCTGTGGGAACTGGCGTAGAGTCTCTCTCTCTCTCTCTCTCTCTCTCTCTCTCTCTCACACACACACACACACACACACACACACACACACACATGCATGCGCAAGCACGCACTCATGTACGCACACAGACACACAAACACACACACACATACACACACACACGCGCGCGCGCGCGGGGCGTGCACGCACGCACGAACACATGCGCGCACACACACACAGTCATTATGAAACTTATGGATTGTTTGATTTTTAACACGCGCAAAGGAGACATTGGCATATGGAAATCTAATGCACTCATGTTCGTAGACATGCATATGCTATTTACATTAGCTCTGGGCAACATATGGTAGAGTTTTTGTTTTCGTTTTTCTTTTCTTTTTATTTTATTTATTTTATTTTTTTTTTTTTTTTGCTTTCATGCTTGTTTGAAATGTGTCGAATCCTTAGCAATGATAGGCAGACTGTTCTTCGTTCAGTCTGTCTGTCTCGTCACAGCAGCGACCGTTCATTTCGAGAGTCCAGAGAATTCAAGAAAAGTAACGTTTGAAGCGCACACCCTATAACACCATACATCAAAACAATCAAACTATAAAGGTTTGGCTCGTTGGTCGAATAGAACTAGCTAATCAGTATTATTGGCGAGTGCTACCCGATATATTGTTCGCGTGCGCGCGCGTGTGTGTGTGTGTGTGTGAGGGGAGCAGTGGGCATGAGGAGTGGGCCGGGTACACAGTAGTAGTGGTATCGCTATGGCTTAACATTTGCGTAAAAACGATGCAAGGTGCAGTTAACCTAACAATTATGTTATAAGATATTGACACATGCATCCACTCACACACTCACCTGCTTAACGTTTACGATGCCCATTAATGCATACCACGAGAAGAAAACAACAACAATTTTTAAAAAAAAAACTACATTTCACACAATGTTGTTATTTAGTGGACAAAGACAAACATTTTTGCACACAAAAAAGCTCTAATTCGAAGCTATTAAATCTGGGAGATGTACACTCTTCAAAAGAAGAAGATAGCTAGAGCGCCTTGAATGAAAAAGGTAATTCACTGTTAAAATTTCCGCCTGTTGCAGACATGGTCTTCATGGAGAGAGCTTGTTTGTTTTCTGGGGACAGAAAGGGGGGTAGGGGCAGGGGAGGGGGGACAAACGGAAGTCTAATCAGTGTATGAAGTGAGCTGAGCCATGAAGCCACTGGTGTTATAGTTTGATTGTGCGTCTGGGTGGGGATTCAAACGTTTCTCTCCAGTGAGAGAGAACAGAGCAATTGATTGATTGATTGTTGTTCATCGGTTGTTTGTTGTGAACCATCTGAGAAGTGCATTGGCAGAAAGATTTCCTTCTGGCTTCCGACGGGCACTCATAGATTTGGTCCCCTGGATGGTCGCCAGGCCGAAATCTTGTCCCATTTATTTTGTGATCTGGGTGTGTGAATGGCTGAGAACTTCAGGGCTCCCAGTATATCTTTTGCGGATGTCACCAAATGGCTTGGGGGAGGGGGGAGGGGGGTGGGGGTGGGCTCTACCACCGTGGTATCCTCAGAGACATCCAACAGTCTTTTCCTGAGCTGGTAGTTGCTTGAACTGAGAATCACTTGAGAACAGGATGGAGAGGAGGGAAGGTGGGGGGGGGGGGGGGGGGGGGGGGGGGGGGGGGGGAATAATGACGCCCTATTCAGTCTAAGAGGTTCCTTTTGGCATATCACCCACTTCTTCTTCAGATGGTTCTTCCCAAATTCGTAGTCGATTCGCATTTAAGGGAGAGGGAAGTATTGCCGAATCTCTGCGCGAGTCATTCTC
>JADBJO010010012.1:60682-77158 GCA_016801955.1 Conus betulinus
GTTCCCCTGCACAGTGACCAAGTGGACAACACTCACATAGAAACAGTTTCTCTGCACAGTGTTCAGGTGGACAACATTCACATAGAAACAGTTTCCCTGCACAGTGACCAAGTGGACAACATTCACATAGTTCCCCTGCACAGTGACAAAGTGGACAACACTCACATAGAAACAGTTCCCCTGCACAGTGACCACGTGGGACAACATTCACATAGACACAGTTCCCCTGCACAGTGTTCAGGTGGACAACATTCACATAGGAACAGTTCCCCTGCACAGTGACCAAGTGGACATCATTCACATAGAAACAGTTCCCCTGCACAGTGACCAGGTGGACAATATTCACATAGAAATAGTTCCCCTGCACAGTGACCAGGTGGACAACATTCACATAGAAACAGTTCCCCTGCACAGTGACCAAGCGGACAACATCACATAGAAACAGTTTCCCTGCACAGTGACCAAGTGGACAACATTCACATAGTTCCCCTGCACAGTGACAAAGTGGACAACACTCACATAGAAACAGTTCCCCTGCACAGTGACCACGTGGACAACATTCACATAGACACAGTTCCCTGCACAGTGACCACGTGGACAACACTCACATAGACACAGTTCCCCTGCACAGTGTTCAGGTGGACAACATTCACATAGTTCCCCTGCACAGTGACCAGGTGGACAACATTCACATAGAAACAGTTTCCTTGCACAGTGACCAAGTGGACAACACTCACATAGAAACAGTTCCCCCTGCACAGTGACCAGGTGGACAACATTCACATAGTTCCCCTGCACAGTGACAACACTCACATAGAAACAGTTCCCCTGCACAGTGACCACGTGGACAACATTCACATAGACACAGTTCCCCTGCACAGTGACCAGGTGGACAACATTCACATAGACACAGTTTCCCTGCACAGTATTCAGGTGGTCAACATTCACATAGAAACAGTTCCCCTGTCAGTAATCAGGTGGACAACATTCACATAGAAACAGTTCCCCTGCACAGTGACCAAGTGGACAACATTCACATAGACACAGTTTCCCTGCACAGTGACCAAGTGGACAACACTCACATAGAAAACAGTTCCCCTGCACAGTGACCAGGTGGACAACATTCACATAGAAATGGTTCCCCTGTACAGTGACGAGGTGGACAACATTCACATAGAAACAGTTTCCCTGCACAGTGACCAGGTGGACAACATTCACATAGAAACACTTCCCCTGCACAGTGTTCAGGTGGACAACATTCACATAGAAACACTTCCCCTGCACAGTGTTCAGGTGGACAACATTCACATAGAAACAGTTTCCCCTGCACAGTGACCACGTGGACAACATTCACATAGAAACAGTTCCCCTGCACAGTGACCACGTGGACATCATTCACATAGAAACAGTTTCTCTGCACAGTGTTCAGGTGGACAACATTCACATAGAAACAATTCCCCTGCACAGTGACCACGTGGACAACATTCACATAGAAACAGTTCCCCTGCACAGTGACCAGGTGGACAACATTCACATAGAAACACTTCCCCTGCACAGTGTTCAGGTGGACAACATTCACATAGAAACAGTTCCCCTGCACAGTGACCAAGTGGACAACATTCACATAGAAACAGTTCCCCTGCACAGTGACCACGTGGACAACATTCACATAGAAACAGTTCCCCTGCACAGTGGGTCAAAGTTCTAGGGCCAACATTCCCTGAACTGTATCCTCTGGAAGCGATTCAACAAGTACTCACTCCAACTGCCTGTGTTTCTCCTCATTTGCAATTGCAGTAATGCGTATACGAGCAGGTGATTTTGAAGAGATAGAAACAGGAGTTTCACCAGCCACTTCGGCAAAATGCTGCTCAGGCAATAATGACGAGGAGGAGTTTATCTTAGGACCCACTTTTCTCAAGACGTTCATCCCCAGGATGACGTTTGGCGTGGAAATTAGATTATTTCTTTACTGGAATCCCTTTACGGTAGCAGCATTTACCTCAAACAACATAACAGCTTCAAAAAGAAAAAAACATACACCCGAAGGTGCAAGTGGGACCCAGAGAAGTACTGTCCTCAACTGCTGATCAAACCAGCTGGGAGCAGTCCCGCACCACCCTTGCAAGTCTGCGTTGTATTCACATAGGGTGCAAGCACACACAAGGCTTTCCATTAAGACGTCAAGGGACATAACTGCTGAGGTCAGGAATCAGGAAGCCACCTGCTGGCAGTCTTGAAATACCCTGATGTAAAATGCAAAGCGACCTCTGTCAAAAACTTTGTAAAGTGCAAGGCGACCTCTGTGTCAGAAACCTTGTAAAATGCAAAGCGACCTCTGTGTCATATAACCTCATAAAAGTTCTTTCTTTTTTCCGGACATCAGATTCACCTGTGAACCTCTGTTGACTACCACCCGAACCTTTCTAACCCGTAAAGTTGATAGTCGCCATTGTGCAGTGCCCTATTTGGTGAGTCTTGAGTAAATGCTCATGTAACGCAACTCTTCACTTCATACGAATCTATTTTGCCTGACAAACTCTTGCTTAGAGACCTGGCCTGTTACACTGAAATCAAGGTCTTTGCTTCAGCTGAACCGTGTTTCTCCAGTGTCTGTCCAAAGATATCTCCTAGTGTTGCCTTGGACCCGTGTTTCTTTTCCCTGGCTTGATGCCTAGTTGCCGTTGAGCTCTCCTGGTTTGTTCTCTAATGGCTGTGGGGAGTGATGTAAGAACTAAGTTTGCAGCTGGTTGTGGTGCAAGAACTACATCTTCAGCCAACATGTCAACAGCTCTATGTACTGAAGGGATGACTCATACCACTTGCACCAATCCCAAACTCATCGTGTTCGGTCCAACTAATGGCCTGGTCATGGACATTTAGGAAATTCACTTCTGGCTCTTGGTGCAGTCTCTCCCTGTACTGCTTCTGCGATTAACTGTTGTTCAGCTGTGAGACCTGGCATCCTTTCATTATGAGCAACATTTCCCTGGTCTGCCTCCAGACCAGTCTCCAAAGGCCCTGTTTTTGTGGGGAGACAATTCTCTTACACCCTCACTGAGACGCTGAGTTACCCACTTAAACTCACAGTTCACTGGTTTTGGGGCTTGCGTGTCTTTATGACCCTGAGAGCTATGCTGGTGTGAGATCCATCTCCTGGTAGGGCCACCCAAGCCAGACAGATCAAAGGGTAGAGACCAGACAAATAGCACTCACTGGCCCTCCAGGTTGGGGGTTTGAATTGGAGTAACAAGCCGATCCTGTAAAACTAGCCTGTTGAAGAAACCGCAACAACAATATCTGAAAAACAACATGGTTGAGGAAGAGTCCTCTCTGGTAGAGCCCATGACGCGAGTTGGTGAAAGCCTTTGGAAAGCAAGTGCGCCAACTATTCTTCTGACGACCAAAACCAAGACAAGGATAGGGATCTGGAATATCAGAACCCTGTACGAGACCAGAAAAAGTGCTCAAGTGGGTAGAGAGATGCATGGATACAATCTGAAGATACTTGGCCTGTGCAAGACAAGATGGACAAAAACAGGACAGACATGACTTACGAGTGGAGACACCATCATCTACTCTGGACAGGAAGAAGGCCAGCCACACATGCACTGAGTAGCGCTGATGTTGACACCCGAGTCAACACGAGCACTGCTGTCCTGGGAATCAATGTCACCAAGGATCCTCATTGCAAGATTCAACTCAAAGGGGGCAGGAAAGTCACGATCCTACGGTGCTACGCTCCTACAAACACGGCAGATATAGAGGTCAAAGAAGAATTCTATGAGCAAATCCAAGCAACTCTGGACAAAACACCAAGGAGAGGCTTGAAGATCGTCATGGGAGACCTGAATGCAAAAGTGGGATCAGACAACACGGACAGAGAACTCATCATGGGTAGAAACGGTGTTGGAGAGCAGAATGAAAATGGAGACCCTCTTCACAGAGTTCTGTACCTTCAACGACCTGGTAATTGGAGGCACTCTATTTCCTCATAAGACCATTCACAAGACCACATGGATTTCCCCAGACAGCAAGACCGAGAACCAGATTGCCCACATACCGTTGGCAGAAAGTGGAAGCAGATCTGCATGACGTCAAGGTGAGGCGTGGAGCGGATGCAGCATCAGATCACCATCTGGTTGTGGCAGTACTCAAGACCAAACTGAAAGCCTACACTGGCCAGGCAGGAAGACCATCGTACAAGCTTAATTTACACAGCCTAAAAGAGAAAGAATAAGCAAAAGAATTCAAGGTACAGCTTAGGAACAAGTTCAGTGCGCTTTCCCTACTGCCAGAGGAAACAGTTGAAGATCAACGGCACAGTCTGCAAGAGGTCTGGAAGACAACATGCAAAACAGTCCCAGGAAAGAAGACAAGGAAACGTAAAGAATGGTTAACAACGGATACATAGACACTGATCACAGACAAAAACATCTGAAAGACACGATCAGCCAGACACAAGATCAAGAAGAGAAGCGAGAACTACAAGCACACTACTGGGAGATAAACTGACAAGTGAAAAGAGGTGCAAGAAAAGACAAGAGAAACCTCATCGAGGGGCTGAGTGAAGAAGCAGAGATTGCAGCAGGCCAAAGAAAAATGAAGAGACTATATGAGATCACCAGAACACTTTCTGGTAAGACCAGAAATCCCAGTCGCCCCGTCAAGGACAAGAACAGAATGTCGTCTCGGGTAAAGAAAACCAGACAGCAAGATGAGCTGAGCACTTCAAGGAAATACTCAACATACCCGCACCACCAGCCCCGCCTGACATCCCCACCACCAACCGAGCTCCTTGATATCAGTAGCAACCCCCCAACCAAGACAGAGATCACCAAAGCCATCAAGTTCCTCAAGTCAGGCAAGGCAGCGGGACCTACGGCATACCACCCGAAGCACTAAAGGCAGACAACAAGACTTTGACTGAGAGGCTATACCCACTCCTACACAAGATCTGGGAACAGAAGAGAGTGCCAGAAGACTGGAAGAAAGGCCATCTTGTAAAGCTGCCGAAGAAAGGGAACCTGTCATCCTGCAACAACTGAAGAGGAATCATGCTGCTGTCCCTCCCGGGGAAAGTATTGACAAGATACATCCTAGAGAGATTGAAGACCGCCTTGACCAGACACTTTGGGATGAACAGGCAGGCTTCCACCAAGATAGATCATGTATAGACCATATTGCAACACTGCAGATTATCAAGCAGTCCCTAGAGTGGCAGACACCCCTGTACACAGTTATCATCAACTTTCAGAAGGCCTTTGACAGTGTCAACAGAGACGTCATCTGGAAACAGATGTACCACTATGGCTTTCAACCAAATTTCGTCACCATCATCCAACAATTATACGAAGATGGCACCTGCCAAGTCATCCACGATGGGGAGCTGACAGAACCTTTCTCTGTACAAACCGGCGTCCATCAGGGCTGTTTACTCTCGCCGACAATCTTCCTGATGGTGATTGACTGGGCCATGAGACTGTCTACAGCAGGCCAGAGGACAGGTTTCCAGTGGACCTTCACTAAGCAGCTGGAGGACCTGGACTTTACAGATGACATCAGATGACATCAGCCTTCTCTGCCCACAAGCAGCAAGATGCACAAGAGAAGCTATGTCGTGTTGCAGAAGAAGCTGAGAAGATTGGGCTCCAAATCAGCATTGGGAAGACAGAGGTCATGATGGTGAACAACAAATAGCAAGATCCATTGCGACTCCACCAAGAAGACATCAAAGAAGTTGACAAATTTGTTTACCTGGGCAGTGTAGTCAGTATAGATGGGGGGACAGACCAAGACATCAAATGCCGAATCAACAAAGCAAGACACGCCTTCAGCACCCTGCGCCAGGTCTGGAGATCAACAGCCCTCTCACTCTGTAACAAGATCCGGATTTTCAACCCAAATATGATATATCTGTTCTTCTATATGGTTCAGAGACATGGTGGGTAACCAAGACCACACACCAACAAGCTACAGACACTCATGAATAGATGTCTCAGAAACATCCTCAACATCAGGTGGCTGGAAGACATCTCCAACGAACAACTGTGGGACAGGATGAGACAAGTCCCAATTGAAACCGAGATAAAGAAAAGGAAATGGGGATCTATTGGCCACACGCTACAGAAGCCTGTATCCAACGTACCAGGCAGGCTCTGGATTGGAATCCACAGGGAAAGCGGAAAGTGCGTCGACCAAAACAGACTTGGCGCACGAGTGTCGACGCTGAGGTGAAGACCACCAGAATGACATGGGCCGAGCTAAGAAGGACCTGCCAGAATCGCGTGCGTTGGAGTAGTATCGTCGTGGCCCTATGTTCCTCAAGGAATCAAGAGGCATAAGTAAGTAAGTAAGCTAGTGGTTTGGGGATCTCTTATCTCCCAAACTTAGCTTGCAAAATTTTAGAGAACCTTATCATTGGTTGTAACGACTTATGAATAGTGAGAAATCTCATCAAGAATGGAAGGAGGTGAATGGACCAGACTATCTCTAGTCTTTGCTCTTCCGACGTAGTGGGCCTGCCTGGCTGCCCATACAGGGCTTTACTGCCTTCTTCGTCCATTGGTCAAGTAACCAAGGCTGGTAATGCGTAGAGTTAAATAAGTACTCACTGAATATGTACTCAGGAAGAGTGCAGGAAGGAAAAATAAGGTATAGGAAGGAGATGGCTCGGGGACACTGACCAGACAGGTTGTTTGGAACTGCAGAACGAGATTCACCTGTAGTCTACCATTACCAGGTGAGGTATAGACAGATGGGGAGAGAGAAAAGAGAGAGAGTAAAGAAAATGTAAAAAAAAAGGGAAAAGAATTATCATTATTCAGATTTTGAAATAGATTACTTACACGGACTTCATTCGTGTATCAGCCGTTCCCAGCACCAGCACTGGGGTAAGCAACTGTGACAGTTGCACAAGTATTTGGGCTACAGTGCTGTGGCAGCACCTAATTGTGAAGAGGACAACGACTGCGGTAGTCGTGAGAGAACTTAAAGTGTTTGTCATGTTGACCAACAATGAGTTTTGATTGTCTTCCTGGATCGGAACTCAGATGATATTCCCATATTTTAAGCCATCTTTGTTTCTTCTTTGGAAAATGTATACATTGTTTCTCCAGTGAGGAGGAGAAACCTGTAAAAGAAGTTCTTGTGATTTACTATGTATAATGAGATGAAATTTGGTCCCAGCTAGTGGATCTGTGGAATGATAGTACCTCCACTGGAGAGGAGGAATAGAATACAAATATTAGAAAACAAATCTGTTGTGTATGTGGGGAAAGTGATTATCGTTTAGTAAATTATTCCCCAGAAAGGAGGGGGGGAAGAAGTGTTATTGTAGTGTGCCTTCTGGTTGTTTGGAGAGACTGCGTGTGCACGGAGTGAATGCTGAGCTGAATGCGATTATGCATTTGTGCTCAGTGTGACAGATTAGTATGTGTACATCCCAGCTAAATCTAGGAATGCACCTATCGTTTGGGTATTCTGTGACTTGCTTTTGTTCGTATGCCTGAAGCTCGCTTCTTAATCCTTGTATATCCTCCTCAGACATTGTGAGAAGAGTACGCTCAGAGGCAAGCAAACAGTGCGAACCTATGACATAAAATCAAAACAAACCATGCAACCAAACATACAATGTAAACAAACCAAAACCTCCAATGAAATATCCAAATGCTTTAACACAATCAAAAACAAGTAACGCAAGATCAACACAAATTACTGTGCTTAACACAAGAAACTTTAACGAACTAGGTACACCGAAAATACCAAAGCACCTGACTGTCAAGGTTTCCATTACCAACACCCTCAGTTCTTTCCGCAACTGAAAGCAGCTCACACAAAAAATCTTTGGCTCATGCCACCTTTAGATTCACTCAGAATAAATCCGTCTCAGGGTTAATATCTTCCTCAACTGTATCCAAAGAAACAATACCTGCACAACGTCAAAACAAGGGAACAGGGACATGGCAATGTCCTCTGGTCGCTGCCAATGGTTTCTGTCATCACTCGCTGCCATCACTCGCCATCGTCACGTCATGGTGGGAGTCGATCTCAGGTAAGGGTACGCTAGATCATTGTGAATGGCGATGCCAACAGAGTGTAGATGGACTGGCGAGAGATGGTGCCTACAGAGCAGGGATATGTGTGTGATAGTGCAGGTGGTGTATCTGCTCTCTCCCCATCATCCGTTCAACACTTTTCTGCTTTTGTCCGTGTCTCGGTCTCTATTTACCTTATATCAGTTGGGGCTCAACCCCAATGTGCCCATGGTGAAAACAGACTTACTGCGCGCAGATTGCTCTTCACTCGGTCTGTGTCGTCACAGCAGCGACTGTTCATTTGGAGCATCCAAAGAATACGAGAGTGAGCATTTTTGAATATGTACCTTATAACCCTTCAACAAATCTACCAGCAAGGAGTTTTCGTTGATTGGTTCCATTCAAATATTTGATTGATATTATTGGTGAGTGCTGCTCAATGGACTGTGTGTGAGGGAGAAGCGATTATATTACAGATTTTCGGATACATAGCTTTTCAATACATTAGTAGTATGACTATGGCGTTCCATTCGCGCCAAAAGCATGCGCCTCACCGTCAGTGGGCCTACGAATATAGTACAGTCAACACAGTCATCTCTACAAACATGCAATGAAGGCTGGTTCAATTCTCACAAACACAAGCATGCATACACATGCGCAAGCATTCATCCCTGCACACACACACACACACACACACACACACACACACACACACACATGTTTACATTCCTTTTATAATAGTTATTGTGCTGTTAATCAGACTAGTAAGTTGACGACAGCCGACACGGGTTTTTTTTTATCATTCCACCAAGGAAAAGTAGCTTGTGCATATGACTCCACACCTGGTGCTAGATGTACAAGACAACGATCATGTGTACTCAGCCCACTCTCTGCTCAGGTTTGGTCATTTTTCTTCTGAAAAAATCTGAACATAACTTCATTCATAACATTAGTGTCATGAAAAAATCAAAATAAAATTTTAAAAAGTATTTGAAATAACTCCGCGAATGAACATGGAAAAATGAACTACAAGAAAATGACGACACGTTTCGACCTCTTGCGCCGAATGTGAGAAGATTAATGATTGCTCGTTCTTTTAATTTTTGTTCTCCTGAATCTGAACATAGCCTCTTTCATAACATTAGTGTCTTGATTGAAACAAACCAAATTTTAAAAAGAGTATTTGAAATAACTTTGCGATGTCACATGAAAAAAACGAATTCTTGCCTATAGAAGACCTAAGAGGTCGAAAAGTGTCGTGCTTTGTCCTGTAATTTGTTTGTCCATATTAACTGGCAGAGTTATTTCAGATACGTTTGAAAATTTGTTTCAATTTCCGCCTGCAGTCTCCTCACTCAGAAAACTAAACCAGAACAAAACAAAACATAAAAGCAACCATTGGACAACGTTAGAATCTCTTGTCATGATCTTGAAACAGAGAATGGTAGATACTAAACCACCCCCAATGGCAATCAAGATAATGCTCAGAATACAAAGAAACAGATTATTCTGACCTTTTTTAAGACCTTCGTCGTAGTCACAGAAATACAATGGTGGCTTTTCCTGGAGAAACTCTACAACAGTATCACATGACTGTTGATAAACCATTTCAGGCTGTTTTAGAAGAACATTCATTATGTTCGCTTTCAATACTTGTATACAATGGCGATAATAAGCATGCCAGCTGGTAGTATATTTCATGACATGATTCTGATTCTGCCTTTGTTCACCTTATAAAAAAAAGCCATGTTTACGTTTTACTTGCAAGTAAAGCTTATTATGGTTCTGATTTTGATGTTTGCCATCTGTGAACAAAATAGGATCATGGGTAGCAGAGGGGTATCATAAACGGATGTAAATGGCTATACAGTCAATGGGACTTTGTAGCAGGACCCCACCCCACTCTTCTGTAAGTTCTCTACCTCTTTATGTCGACAGCTCATGGCTCCTACCGAAACTTCTGTGAGTGGTTGTTGAAATCACCTACCACTAGGATGCTGGAAACCAGTGTTTTGATGGTGTCACGGGAGAGGGGTTTCGTGATTTTGACTGGATTGAAATCAACTGAAACCTAGGGCCCTCCATGGGGGTGTCAACATTGTTCGAACAAGTTTCAGGATTCCTCTTTTGCTTCTTTCTTTTTAACGTATCACAAAGCTTGATAGTCTTGAAAGATTCAAAGCCTTGAAAGTGTTCTCCTGAAATGGAACAGTCACTGAATTTCTTTCGATGTAGATTATGTCCAAGTTCTGTTCTCTTCAAGACACTTTCAGCATTCCTGTACATGACCATGAAAGGTTGATGCTGCTGGAACTTTTCATGATGTATACCTCAAGACAATTAAAAAACCTCTTTTCTCCTAGACTTGAGAATCAGCGCCTGAATTTGCTCATACTGAAGGGTCTACAATGGATGGGCGCCATATTTGTCAAAATTAATGTAGTTAGATGTATGGACTTCTTTTTCCTCTTCCACATATGCAGGCTGACACTCCCGCGGACACAACCTGTATAGACAGCAAGGATTAATCCCACCTACCCAACCAAGGGAGTTGAGTTTTTGTGTGTATGACCTTTTTTTATCATGCCATTAAGGCAGCCATACTCCAGCTTCGGGGAGGGATGTACGGACAGTTGTGCTGCTTTCATAATACCTTGATTTGTTCGTGAGGCCAATTTTTTTTTTATTCTCTGTCTCTTCAGCCCACTAAGTTTTCTGTTGGAGTTGCCCCACTATTAAATCTTGATTGAAGGAATTTCCCTGTGGGCACATGGACTACTTTTTCCCCTGTCAAAACTGGAGCTATTATTGTTCAACCAGTCCTTTCATAGAAGATCTGCCAATCGTGGGTGACAAAGATTTCTTTTCATTGTCTGACTGACGCTGTCTGAGGTTTCCTTCCTCAAATGTACACCTTTTGAGATGACGTCGATTGGCCTGATAGTTCCATAGCAAGACACAAAAATGGATGGTTGACAGATTAAGTCTTTCCACGGCTTTACCTATCCCGTCAATGGTAAAACCACCGCCGTTGGTCCACCACTTGCTTCAATAACAAGCCGGCTATCCACAGTTGTCCCCGTATCTGGAGTGTGCGCTCCTCTGCTCACCGCAACGAGATGTGCCCGACACTCGATACAGAAGTCGTACGGCGCCACTCTCAAAGAAGCTGGTAATTCTAGGAGTGTTCCCTCAGTGAACCTTTAGTTTCTTGTACATTTTAACAGGAGAGAGCTTTTTCTTTACCCCGTCGGGCATCTTTGACATGCTCAATGACAAAATTACCTTCCTTTTCGCTCTCGGTTCCATCAGGCTCAACAGTTAATTTTGTGGGTTTAGTGAGTCCCTTTAGAGATTTTGGTTCCAACAGGGATACCCCACCCCTCAAGTTTTCTTTTACATTCCCCTCTGATATCGAAAGAAGGTAAGAGGAAATAGGATACTATACCCAACCGGTTCCCACAGGTAAACGACCCATGATCAACACTCTTCCCATAGGCAATTTCTGACGTCTGTTGGTAAAAATTACGGAAAGAACACTGTAAAATCTACCATGTCTTGATGGATTAAATCAATCCTACTCTGAGGGATACTAGCAGATGTGGAAGGATATCAGCTTGCTGAATCCAACACACCACATGAGGTCTGCTGAATCGCTACTTTGGCGGCACTCTGGCACGCAGTGCATAGTTTATATACATTTCTATTTCATTTCTAAAAAAGGGATGCCTTCATAGACCACTACCTCTTGGCCTCTTCAACGACAGAGACAGGGGGATCCGAGGGACGTTTCTTTTGTCTCTGCTGAAACAGTCATATCCGAAAGGAGATCAGTTCTTCATTGGTGCCAGCATGGAAAATGACCACTTGCTTTTCCTTTAAATAGCGCGTCCGTTCGACGTAGTGAGTTAAATACAGATTTTGACATGTATCCCGAAATGTCCTTCGAATGAAACTACATACAGAGGTTCCGTGTGTAAACACACAAATGATATCTTGAGCGCGCACGCGCGCACCCACACACACACACACGCACGCACGCACGCATGCACGCACACAGACACATGCACGCGCGCGCGCGCACGCACACACACACACACACACACACACACACACACACACACACACACATCTGGAAAATCCTATTACTAACGTTAGGAAGCAAAGGCCATTTTGGCAATTGGTAAGGAGGACGTATACGTATGAAGGAAATGACTGAAACTGTACACACATTTTGGTCCTTCGTAGGTGACAGCCTCATTGTCTTTTGAACAACATATATTTTAAATCAGATGAAATTTGTTGACTTCCCTTTTGAGTTTGTAACTTCACATTAATCAATGTCAAGTAAATGTAAAAAGGCTGCAGGCAAGCAATTTAATCATGAAAATGCAACTAAATAATACAGGAACTTGTAGTGCAGATGTAATTTTGACCTGGAAAATGTTCAAGACAGTGGCACTGTTTAAACATCTCATTATAGCAAAAGAAAATTCAAATGCATGTATTTGATACAAAGAGTATCATTCAACAATAAATATAGTTCGATCAAAGAAGTTAGTCTGGAAAACGAGTTTTTTGCAAGTCCGTTGTTCTAAAGGTAAACGTGTGGACTACGTCGTGATATAGATATCACGTTTAGAATAAAATTAATACAATAGGCATGGTATTTCTATAAACACGCGTTCAGAAATATGTAGAGAAGATGAACTGATATATCAATAAAAACTGTGTTCGGAGATGCTCTAACATATTCTTCTTCAGTCACTACGTTTCCAATATCATAATCTGCAATACATGTCTGTTCAATATCTTCACTTTGTTTTTTACATTTCAGGCGCGTTTTTGATTTATGTCACGGACAAGAATGAATAGATAGTTGGAAAACGCAGCGACTAATTAATACCTCACGCATCTGAAAGCTGTTTCATTAGACGTTCCACAGTGATTAATTGTAATCTGAGCTCTTTTATACTAGAAATTTTCAAAAGTGAACTCTTTTGTACAGGAAAAATACAAAGTTTGCTCTTTTGTACCAGAACATTCTATACGTTAGCTCTTTTATACCAGAAAATTCTAAACGTTAGCTCTTTTATACTAGAAAATTCAAAACGCTAGCTCTTTTATGACAGAAAATTCACAACGTTAGCTCTTTGTATGCCAGAAAATTCAAAACGTTAGCCCTTTTATACCAGAAAATTCAAAACGTTAGCCATTTTAAATATGAAAATTCTAAACATTAGCTCTTTTATTCCAGAACATTCTAAACGTTAGCTCTTATACACCAGAAAATTCAAAACGTTAGCTTTTTTTATACCGAAAAATCGAAAAGCTGGTTCTTAATGACACTAAGTTCTAAAGATTTGCTCTTTATACAAAAAAAAAAATCAAAGTTTATCTCTTTGATATCAGAAGCGTTTATAACAAATTTAGCTCTTTTATATAAAAATTTTTCTATGAAAAGCACCTCTTTCATACCAGAAAATTTTTACAAAAATGATAGCTCTTTTATACCAGAAAACTAAGAAAAAAGGGCATACTTTTAAGCAAGTCTCAGCATCACCACCTAGATTTGATTGAGAATGTTTACCGTTTTTTTTTTTATACATTTTACCCCTTTCCTTTACTCTGTTCTCTCTCTCTCTCTCTCTCTCTCTCTCTCTCTCTCTCTCTCTCTCATGCTTATATTTCACGGTAACATATGTGTATAATTTATGCGGTCATTTCATAACACAAGCTACTGATTTCTCCTCGGCTAAAATTCAAATCGTAAACCTATGAGATCATTCATGCTGACAAAGTGAATACCAAAACAACTAAAAGGACAAAGCTTTCAATGAAGTTCATTTTATACTATGTTTGCCAGTTCACTTTTCTTAGTAATAACCACAAAACTTTCTCTCTCTCTCTCTCTCTATCTCTCTCTCTCTCTCTCTCTCCCTCTCTTTGTGTGTGTGTGTGTGTGTGTGTGTGTGTGTGTGTGTGTGTGTGTGTGTGTGTGTTTGTGTCAAAATCGATTGTGGACGGAACGTTTGGTTTGTTCCCAACACAAGTTTTTAAGTCATATGCGGGTTCTCAATTACAGGAACATCGTCTAATACACGGGCATGAAAGAAATAAATCATATGCCTGATCAACAACGAAACCTTTTAACAAAACAGATAAATCATATCCTGAAACGGGCCGTAAACAATGCAAACTCATTTTCTGGCAAACAAATGCGAGCACATGGGCTAGTGCCTGCACACACACACACACACACACACACACACACACACACACACACACGAGCGCGCTTTTGTGTGTGTGTGTGTGTGTGTGTGTGTGTGTGTGTGTGTGTGTGTGTGGAGAGAGAGAGAGAGAGAGAGAGAGAGAGAGAGAGAGAGAGAGAGAGAGAGAAAATTCTTTGAATTAAACAATAACAGCTTTGCTACTAGTATTATACATACATCCATATAAGTTTTGCTTATTATCTATCTGTATATGTCATTCAAAAGACTAACGCAGGTTTGAAAAGCAAAATATGCGTTTCAACAGACGTTAGTTCTTCATATAATAGATGACTTAGATGAGACCCTGATATGACAACACAGTGGAATCCCGGTTCGTAAACATTATTTACAACAAATAGCTAAAAGTCTGACTTACAACGCCCCACTTACTATATCCATGTTAACACAAAATCTAATATATGAGATATATTACTGAAGTGGGCAGTTGTGATCGCCCTCTCTCTTGCTTCAATAACATGAGCACAACGGTGCGTAAATTTCTTAAGCTGAGCATAAAAAGCAAAACAACAAAACACAACAACAACCTATTTTACAGATGCTGCACGCGGTTTTCTTCACGCATAATCAGATGGGAAAACTCCTGTGGGTTTTAACTTTTATTTCGAAGGGTGATAGATATGTTCTTTTAAAGGAGAAAGAGTTTAACCTACATCAATCACAGACACCCATTTAGGGGTTTTTGTGCGAAGAAGGAGAGGAAAAAAAGCTACCCAGACTCGTTTTAAGATCCTACGATTCTCTCCCCTTTTACGTGGATGAGTTGTCTACTGGGTACTTTTTCCACCACAGATGTGGGTAAGACTAAATTTTCCTATCGTAGGTCTGCGTGACTTTACACCAGACATGTGGGTGACTGTTGACTCACGTGCCAAACATTTGTGACCCTACACCAAACATGTGGGTGACAGCACACTTTCCTTTTATAGGTCTGCGTGACAAACGTTTGTGACCCTACACCTGACAGGTGAGTGACACCAGACTTTCTAATTATAGGCCCACGTGACAAAACAAACGTGACTCAACACCAGACATGTGGGTGACAGAAGACCAGCCTATCATAGGCCTACGTGACAAAACAAACGTGACTCTACTCCGAACATGTGGGTGGTTGCAGACTGCCTAATTATAGGCCTACGTGTCAATACAATTGTCAGCCTTCACCACACCTGTGGGTAACAGCACAATATCTTATCATAGGCCAACGTGACAAACATATGTGACTGTACACCAGACATGTATGTGACAGTAGTCTTTCCTGTCATAGGTCTACGTGACGAACGATTATGACTCTACACCAGGCGTATGTGCATTTACCCTCTCTCTCCCTCTGTTTCTTGTTTTTGTTTGGTTTGTTTGTTTCTTTGTTTGCTTTGTTTGTTTTCGCCTATTTTTTGTTGTATATCTGTTTACACTTCATTCCTCTTCTTTTTTTTCTTTTTCTTTCTCACTTCCTTTATTTTCTAAAAGAAAAAGTTAATGCTTAATAGATTTCGCTGGTGAAATGAGTTGTCTCTCTGCCCCTCTTTGGCATGTTAGATCTGCGTTTCATGAATATTTGACGACAGTTCACATACCCAGTAAATCAGCGCGAAGAAAATGTCCACATGAGATGCTTTCATGTGGAATCCACAGTGACTGCAAAAAGATGTGGGTTTGATTGCAGTAGTTCAGTGCTGACACCTTTATCACAGTTGTGTTTGTCTCTACGTCGTGTACACTGACAAATGTGATACAAAGAACACCAACAACACTTGGGCTTTGGAATGTACCCCAAAAAGTCAAACGCAGTAACTCATCTGAACCTGACTATCTTCAGCTTTCAGGTGTCTAGCATAATGGAATACTCAGACCCTTACAGAACGGATGCTTGGTATGATCAATTCACTCCATACCATAAAGTCAGATACCTGATCTGGGATGTTGGCCTTCCAATTGCCTGTGTGTTCGGTTTGTTTGGCAATTTCATGATCATGCTGATCATGCACCGTCTCCCTGCGTCCACGTCCAGCGCGTTCTTTCAAGTTATGGCCTGGTCCGACCAGCTGGCGTTGATTATCAGGCCCCCTGTCCTCCATAATCACCAGGAAGTTCGACCTGCC
The DNA here is from genome assembly GCA_016801955.1 of Conus betulinus. Lineage (NCBI taxonomy): Eukaryota > Metazoa > Mollusca > Gastropoda > Neogastropoda > Conidae > Conus > Conus betulinus. Next base: position 77,111 of record JADBJO010010012.1, read on the forward strand.
CGCCATCACAGTGCTGGGGCCCCTGGCAGTGTAAGGTGTCCACCATGA
>JADBJO010010013.1:0-55000 GCA_016801955.1 Conus betulinus
GTAGGAGGAAAGGAAAACAAGGAGCAAAGACAAAAAATAGTAGAATGGTGTAACGGGGGGAGAAAGTAATTAAAGAGCAGTGGAGGAGCCAGGCCAGTGGCGGCAGTAATGGTGTTGAGTGGGGGTGTGAATGGACCGGCGTACGTGGTGGTAGGCGCGGCGTGACGGCGAATGTCAAGTGGTGGTGGAAGAAAAACGAGTGCTGTGGGAATGGTGTGGTGGTGTGGTCAGGTGTGATGTGTGCTGGAAAATGGTGCGGTGAATGAGTGGGTGTGGTGTGGTGGTGTTGGGGTGAAAGTGGTAGGAGGAGAAAGGGTGGGGTGGGTAGTGGAGAAAAATGTGAGGGGAAAGGGAGGTGAAGGGAGGGTGCTGCGTGCGCGCGCGCGTGTGTGGTGTTTGTTGTGTGGGTTGTGTGCGTGCGTGCGTGCGTGCGCGGCCGTGCGCGCGCGCGCGCGCGCGCTGTGTGTGGGTGTGTGTTGTGTGTGCGCGCGCGCGCGTGTCCCTTCCTTTTTTATCCCCCGCAAATAAAGTTAATAACAAATATTATAAATATTTTCCAATAGGGGTGCGTTCTAAGTGCACAGAGAATTCGTACGTTAATGCTGATGACTCAAAAATGGCCTGGACAGTATTTTGCTTCAATATTGGAATGATTTTATTTTTCATATCGTTGCATGAAACAATATGAACTGGAGTAATTTTGTTTCCACATACGCAAACCACGTCTTTTTTGTACATATTTTGTTTTAAATGCATTAGTTTTTCACCTGTGCATTAATGAGAGCAATTTTCTATCAAGATTGAATTTCTCTTTGATCTTTTAATATCAAACTGTTCTTTATAGACGTGATCTACCATACTATATTCGAAAGCTTTCCAGATATGCGACTTAACTAAGTTACTAAGTTCTGAATCAAAACTGTTTTTGGCTTCACGTTCAGCTGCCCTGTCTACTTTTTCATTATAATGAAAAGAACAATGTGAAGGAATCCAACAAAAAGCTACATGGGTTCCTCTTGCAATTAACATGTGTGTGTGTGTGTGTGTGTGTGTGTGTGTGTGTGTGTGTGTGTGTGTGTGTGTGTGTGTGTGTGTGTGTGTGTGTGAATGAATGAATGAATACTTTAATGATCAACTTACAATACAAAGGGGGGGGGGGGAGTGGGAGGGGGAAGGGACGAGAGGGGTGGAAGGGGAGGGGATTACAATGTTCAAGGCACAAAATCAATCCAAAAAATACTGAAGAGAGAAAAAAAAGTTTACGGTTACATTTCGAGCGAATTTACGGATTGTCACGAATCTCCAAACATTTAAAGATATACCAAGCTAGTTGCCTTATCTTAACTTCGCTCTGAGTTGACATTAACTGAGAAAACTGTCTCCATTCATACAGGGCGCTATGTTCCTCATATGTACATGTCTAATACTATCGTATTGTTTACAACGAAACAAAAAATGTGTTTCGTTCTCGATTTCACCAGGACAGAAAGGGCAGAAGTTATCAACACAGTCACATCAAGTCTTACATATCTATTACTATGTACTTTCAAAGAAGTAATGCCCAGTCGGAATCTAATTAAAGCGTCTCTGAAACATTTCTGTTTAATACAACCCAAATATACTTCAGGGGACAGGTCAGATTTGAAGTCTCTGTAGAGTGCGTAACGATCACTGGTGGTCAGATTGTGTTCCCAATCTTGACAATTCATATCAAGGAGTCTCTGTTTAAAGACACTACAAAATTGATTCACATCACCCACTCCCTGAACAAGCCATACAAATCCGAATCCAGTTCAGTTCAGTAAAAAACCTCAATTCTGATACCCAGTTCCGTTTACCGTTTTCGTCTAAATTCATAAACATCCTGTAGGCCTGCTTTGGTAAGCGCTTGTCGTTCATATTTAACAATCTGAACCAGAATTTCAAAGCTTTCATAAAACATTAATAATGAGGGGGTGTCTGCCGAGCTCACCGTAAACCATTAGGTTAGGTGTACGGAGGGGCACGTTAAGGAATGTTTTACAAGCAAAAACAATGAATTTTTTTTCGGTTGGGTCATCCTTTATCAAGATACTCCAAATCTCAGCAGTGTAAGACAAAACCGGTTGAATCATGGTATCAAAAATTTTAAAAAGTATTTCGTGTCATTTGATTAAGAGAGCTGTGAGCTTTCAGAACCTCAAAAAGGGACTTTTTACCTTTGACTGCGAGTTGCTTTACACTGCTACACATGGCGCAAGCCTTGGGGGCATTCAAAAGCTTCGGTGAGCTCATTATCAACTCTAACACGTGCAACCACTTTGCAATAAATTGCCTTGATTGCATTCAAAAATTTTGATGATACACCTGCCTTGTATAGTGACCCTAGCAGAATGTCACGCTTGATTGTATCAAACGCTTTTCGTAATCGATAAAAGCGACATAAAGCTTACCACCTTGTCTAGACAAGTACTTCTGCGTTACAGCATACAACGTAAATACGTGATCCGAGGTCGAATAACCCCGTCTAAAACCTGCCTGCGTTTCTCCGATTTTTCCATTCGTTTCCAGCCAGCTGTACAGTCTTTTATTGAGAATAGAAGTGTAGCATTTGCCAAGTAAGCTCAGAAACGATATCCCTCTATAGTTGTCAGTGACACGAGGATTACCTTTTTTTTTAAAAGTGGGGACAATTACAGCACTTGACCACATTTCAGGATACTGTCCTTCATTAAAAATAGCGTTGAAATATTCGGTCAAAAAGTACACAACGTGGTTTCCTGCCGCTTTTAACATTTCAGCTAAAACTTCATCTTCGCCACTTGACTTACCGTTTTTTTTAAAGAGTATATAGCTCTTTGTACCTCCTCAATGGAGATTTTGTTGTCTAGTGAGTCAATCCGTACGTTGGCATTTATAGGTAACAGATTAGAGTTGCTCACTTGGCTAGCTAGATTAGACTGAAACACTTTCATAAAATGGTTCTGCCACTCTTTCAGCGAGATGCTATTTGGGGCGGTCTGCTTTCTAGATAGACCAGTGCATGCCTTTAACTCTTTCCAAAACATTTTAGGATTGTGCAAGGTATTCGCGAGAAGCAGGGTTTTGTCCGCCTTAAATCGTTTACATCTATGTTCCAAAAGTGATTTGTACTCTTTACGTGCCTTAACGTATGTATGCCTGTCACCTGTGTCACGTGTGCGCTTAAATGTACGAAGTTTTGATCTGGTTTCCTTACGAGTAAAAAAGCAGTCCTTATCAAACCAAGTCTCCTGTGAAGGGACCCGCCTAGTTTAACTTTCTTTCTCATAAAGCTTACCACCTTGCGCTGAACTCAGAAGCAATCTGAAGCGATCAAAGCTAAGTGCATTTTCGTTATTTTGTCCGTCTTTGTTCACCTGAGTAAGACCTAAGAGGTCGAAACGCGTTGTGTGTTGTCTTGTGACTCGTTTGTCCACGTTTCTCTGGGCGGTTCGCTGACATTTATTTAAGATTTCTTTCTCATACAAACGCTTGAACTGGTCAAACAGTCAACAAAAACCTGAAGCGCCAAGTTTACATCCACATTAATCAAAGTAACAGCACTATTCAATCTTGCTTGGATATCAGCGCTAAGAAAGCATCTGAGGAACGTATCGTTTTTCTCCATGTTCCATACATACTTTTCAACCCACTGAGCACAAGAGAGAGAGAGAGAGAGAGAGAGAGAGAGAGAGAGAGAGAGAGAATGCGAATATTTATTCAGATTAAGGCCATAGCCCATACTGAAGGGGTGGTACCCGCAATATACGTGATATCCATTACTGAAATGAAAGAAAATGACAAAGAAAGCAAGTACATATATATATATATAGAGAGAGAGAGAGAGAGAGAGAGAGAGAGAGAGAGAGAGAGAGAATGGTTTCGGATGGCAATTATCACGTCACACCCTAAAAATCAAACAAGCATACACACACGAAAAGATCTTGTTCATTGAAATACAAGCATGGCACAGGGACCAATTGTTTCATCGGCATTTTCCCACTAATTTGGATAGTTTTTTCATTGTTGTGGATCATGTGTCACCTTTTCAGTCTTCTGATATGTGCTCGTGCATGCGTATGAATATATTTTTGCGCATGCGCAATAGTTTATTTTGAGCTCGCCCATGTGAAAAAGATTAAAAAGATTTAGCAACGATAAACAGTTTTCTGTGGTGGTTTGTTTTCGTTTTGGTCGAAGACAAAGTATTGTGTCTTCTGTTATGTTCTGTGTGTTTCGAACATAAATTTTGGTGCCGAAACCCGGGATGGAACCAGGGACCTTTAGATGATCCACAACATTCATTACATATTTAGACTGATTAGACCCCCTCGTTTGCCCCTTCCTCCTACGCCGTATGTCAGGAAAAAAGGAACACGTTCATAGCTAGTTATACACACAAACCGATGAAGACCGGGAAGTTATCCACTCATGTGTGTGTTTTTTTTTTTTAAACTGTGGATTCAAAGGCCATTATAGAATGTGACATAGTTAAATAAAAAAAAAAACAAGAACGAAGAGTGCATTTTTGTTTTATAGTTTTTTTTTTTTTAATTCCGTTAAAAATCAAAATAAAGAGCTATCAGCACGCGTATGATGTGCCAATAGCCTCGCTTGTGGTTTCGTAGCACGAAGCAGTGTGCATAACAGTGATACCGGAAGTTTGATCTCGGTGACGTCAGACGGAAGGCAGGCAGTTTTCGTGGGAGAAAATTCAGCAACAGTAATTTCTTTTGGCTGTCAAATTTGATTCAAACTTTGCCACAACAAAAGGATTGCTTGAAAAGGAATAATATCATGTCATCCAAACGAGACCGCAGGTAAGTCAAAGTTTGTTAATCACCGTCACAAGTTTGAGTTAACACAGCCGCACTCACTGCGCTTAACAAATCTTAAAATAAATGTCGGCGAACCGCCCAGAGAAACGTGGACAAACGAGTCACAAGACAACACACAACACGTTTCGACCTCATAGGTCTTCCTCAGGTGAAACAAAGACGGTCAAAATAACGAAAATGCACTTAGCTTTGATCGCTTCAGATTGCTTCTGAGTTCAGCGCAAGGAAGGCGGGAAAAATGCACTTAGCTTTGATCGCTTCAGATTGCTTCTGAGTTCAGCGCAAGGAAGCAATCTGAAGCGATCAAAGCTAAGTGCATTTGACCAGCGCTCAAAAGGTGCCCCTCAAGCTGCTAAAAATTAAAGTGATGTGGAGCTTCACATAGCTGTGTTTTTTGTGATGGCTAGACATCCAATATTCATGTTTTGTAACAGAAAAGATGATACTTCAAATAGTTTACCAGTAAACAGCATGTAAACATGGGTCAGAGATAATGTCATTTGTGACATGTGACCCAAATGATCCTTTTATAACTCATTTTTTTTCAAAGGCCAGGTGAGAATTAAACAGATGTGGCGGTATTAATGATGTTTTAGATCATATCGGAGTAGCAAGGAGCATAATCAGTCTTCTAGAATGAAAGTTATGTAATAGTTAAGATGTCACAGTCACAAATGACACTTTCTGGTCAGTACACTTTTCAGCTTAAATACAAAAAAGCACTCTCAAACTTAAAATATGTGTGTAATTTGCCAAAAAGATCAGTACCTTTTATTTCCTGATCAATAATGTCATACACATTGAACATTCTATCTACTGGTCAAAATCATGATGTCATTTGTGACAAAACCGACCGTGACAATACACCTTTGGAAGTCACATGTCACACGTAACACGTAATGTTCACCAACAAACAAAAAAAAAGCAATGCAGGAATGCTCATAGTCATATTGTTGAGTGTAATTTGCCAATATGATCAGCATCTTTTACTTCCTGACGCAGCCCGGCTTGCACCCGGTCATGGAGTTTTTGTTCCTGATGCTGCTTTTTGCACCCGTCACTCTTTTGTTTTCATGTATGCCACGTATCAGTCTGGCTGTGCCTTCAGTCTTTCATGGTACTCGGCACACTTCTGTGCATTTGTGTTTTTTTTTTTTATTCTTCCTTGTTACTGGCTTTGGCGGTCGAAGGCCTGACTGACAATATATTCACAATGAAATGTTAGTCTAGTTGTTTTTTCTTTCGCTCTTTAATTAAGGATCTGAATTTTTATGTTACTTCATGCATCACATAGTGGACCAATTTAGAATCCCTTTATCATTATGGTGACACAGATACTTGTAAATAGTAATGTGCTGTTATGGTTTAATATTCAGTGCCTTAATGGCGGGAAAAAAAAAAAAACGGTCAAACACACAAAACTCCACTCCCTTTGTTGGGCAGATGGTTTAATACTTGCCTGTCTATACAGGGAGTGTATGCAGGAGTATCAGCCTGCGTATGCAGAAGAAGATATTTAGTGTAATGTGACACTACATAATGCATTTATCTACATGTCCTCCAACAAGTTTTTTTTTTTTTTTTTAATACGATTTGATGTCTGCATGTCCAGTGTGAATACATGGATGTTTGCTCTCTTTTTCTTGGTTCATGTGACATCACTGAACAAAGATTATACAGATTCTGTTTAAATACAGGCTGTTTATGGGGGGAAAAAATTAAACATGATTTAAAAACAAGAACTGAAAACCACAAAAAGTTGTATAACAAGACCTTTAGAAAATAACAACCGATACATGTTACATGTTTGCAGTTAGGCCGACTGGTGTAGAGTTGGCAAGTAAACTTTATTATCTCAATTTGAGAAATTAATTTGTGGTCACACACATTCACAGCAAATAAACAATAATTAGCCACATTACCCATTTTCTCACATATGACATACATTCATATAGAGGAATTTGGATTTCAATTAAACATCTTCTCGGTTCATGAAATCAATGGACAGGGGAATAAAACTTTGTTTAAATCTGACACTTCTGCATTTAACCGATCGATATCTTCGTCCTGACTGAAGAAGGTCATACTGATTTGCAAGAACGTGGGTCTGGTCACACGTAATCTTCTTCGCTTTACAAACAAACACGGCACCTGTATAGCTCACTCAGACTTTTTTGTCTCTCACCAACGATTTTTCCTCCCACGTTCACCACTTTCTCAAGCACATTTCTGCTCTTCACAGTCAACCCACCATACCAACACATAAATGAGAAAGTTAGAACAGATTCCAAGAAGCATGAATAAAATGTCCGAAGAATGTCAGTATTCACATGAAATGATCGCAGCTTGCGAAGACAATATAATCTGGTTTGACATTTTTTGTGGACATACTCAACATGGGATTTAAAATTCAGCTATTATCTATGAAAGTTCCTAAATATTTGTATGATTCAACACGTTCTACTTCAGCACCTTTGATAAAAAGTGGTGGTACAGCTTTTGGATTCTTTCTAAAATCATCATCAACATCTCTTTCGTTTTTGTTACATTCAGATCAAGATAGTTATGATTGCACCAGTCAACAAATCTTTGAACCTCCTTGAAGTAAACAGAATCAGAGTTGGAAAGATCCACAAGTGCTGAGTCATCTGAATATTTAATGTACAAAGTTGAATCACTTCCTGAACAAATCATTGTGTACAGAGTAAAAGCACTGGTGATAAAACAGTACCCTGGGGTGCGCCAGTTGAAAAATGTAGCTGGAAATAACATCGGTGGCTTCGTTAATGTCAAAACTAGAATTCAAAAACAAATTCCAATCTGTACATTCAAAACAAGCCTGTAATTCATCAACACTTCTTGTGTCCAACACTGCACTTGCTTTTTAGTGATAGGTTGTGTTTTCACTTTTGGTCTGTAAGCTGGCAAGAGATGAATGGCATTGTGATCAGACTGACCAACAGGGGGGGGGGAGCTGAACACACTTGTATGCAGATGGTATATTACAGTAGCATAAATCAAGTATTTTATCCTTTCTTGTAAAACATGACACATACTGTTTAAAAGAAGGCAGGCTTGAATTGAGGTCACAGTCATTAAAATCTCCGAGAATAAAGCACAGTGCGTCGGGTGACATGGCCTGCAGAGCGTGAACAGAGTCCGTGATTCTGCAGCTGCACGTACAGTATTTGCGGATGGTGGCACGTAAACAACAGTCATGAAGAGCTGTCCGAACTCACGTGGCAGGTATTTCGGTCGCAGTGACACTGCTAAAAGTTCAACGTCACGCGTACACACTTGACGACGCACTTTAACATTCTCACTGTTACACCACTTCTCGCTCACGTACATACACACCCCTCCCCCCCTTGATGTAGCACCAATCAATGCCTTGGACTGAATGGGATTAGCAATCTAGGAATATACCTGAAGTTTGGCATACTGGTAAAGCACAAAATTTTTTTTAATGAAATTGATGTAGTTGAACTACAGTACAAAGAATCATATCAGTCTGAAGAATCACTGGAATAGTGAAAGGAGGAGTGCTTGGACTGAGGAAACGGGTATTGTCTTGGAGAATTTGTGTTCTTTTAGCAATTGATCTGTCCATCGATCTTGGACGCCATTGTCACAGAACGCCGAATCACAAGGAACTCGCTATGTTGGTGTTCCATAACTTGTAAAAAGTATTAATAAAAGTTTGACACATGTTCTAAATCACTATTAAGTAAGCTATAAACTGTAAATAGTATAACTATTATTTCTTAGAACATGTGTCAAAATCACTATTAAGTAAGCTATAAACTGTAAATAGTATAACTATTATTTCAGTATAATTCATTGAAAGTTCGTAAGATTAGTTAGAATGGTGTCATTCGATGATTGTGACGATGTGGTTTACAACGTCACAAAATCAGCCGACGTCTGTAGTTTGAACTGAGGCAATGGAAACGACACTAACATCGCCAGAAATGAAATTTTACAAGATTATTCAGTTAAACATACCACAAAAAGTTTACAGAAGTGTCAAAGAGTGTGTCTTTCATGCTATTTGGGAGTCCGTTGTGACATCAGTGTTACTCGTGACAAGAAAAAAATAAACCGTGACTATTTTAAAAATCTTAACTGCACGTCTCTCCATTATAACTGTGGACTGAAAGGAAGAACTGCGCATGCGCATTAGCAATTTCCGCAGTCAAAATGGTGGATACGGTCGAGTTTTCGGAATCAAAGAAATATTTATTTTAAGAAGAAAAGTGTCCGGCGTGACATTGTGACTAGAATTGATTAAACATCAAAATATCAAGTTGCACTATTAAATTCTGCATAGAATAAAGTTTTTTTAGTTTCTAATTACATCATTAGTCTCAATGAGTACATTTTCCAGTCCAATCCAAGTTTAGTTTCAAATTGTCAAGTCATTGTCTGTTGATCCCGCCGTGACTAGGTGTGTCACAAATGACACTTATTTTTACAAGCTTGTATCTAATAAATCAAGTGAATTAAAATAATATTTTTGATAGAAAACACAAGATAAACTCATCAACAACAACAACGCCAGCATTTTTTGTTTTGCATGAAAGCTTTTATTCTTGCACATGAATGCACCAAACAATCTGCCTATGAAACGATCTTCCAGGAAGTCAGTCAGAGACCCACATTATGTGATAATATTTTCAAATACATATGTTTTAGACCTCATGCTGGCTTTAAAATTCTAATATCATCTCTTCAGTTATTTTCCTTAAATATTTAAAGCTTTCTAGGTGAAATATGTCAATCCCAATCAAGTTACAACATTTTGTTTATGTTGTGTGTTCAATTGGGCACCTTTTGAGAGCTGGTCATTTTCGTTATTTCGCCTTCCTTGCGCTGAACTCAGAAGCAATCTGAAGCGATCAAAGCTAAGTGCATTTTCGTTATTTTGTCCGTCTTTGTTTCATCTGAGGAAGACCTAAGAGGTCGAAACGCGTTGTGTGTTGTCTTGTGACTCGTTTGTCCATGTTTCTCTGGGCGGTTCGCTGACATTTATTTAAGATTTGTTTATAGATTTCCGCCTGCAGTCATTTCACTTTGCAACTAGATCACTGCGCTTAGTTTCGATCACTGTCGCGTCTCACTTGAGTCGCTCTTGAAAGTCACTGTGATAATGGGTATCACTTTTCATCGTTCTCAAAAGTCCAAATCAAAGTATCTTAGTAGATTAATTCAATCAAAATCATGACATAGTAATATGCAGTTGTTCCAAGATGGCTGATTAGTTTTAATGTGTAATGATCAGCATGTTACTTTGTTAGTAAATTTATGTATTTTGGCATCGGGAAGCAAGTTCTTTTTAGGGTTTGATTTTTTGAATCCATGTCTGGGTGCTCAGTTATCTGTGGCGTTCAGATAAGGTTTGAGAGGTTCTTGGTCCAGTGATAACTGTTGTAAGAAAATGTATTTGATTTGAAGAAATCTGTTCTGGAAACTCCCGGAAAGGCAGAAGAAGCAGCAGTCAGTGATGATGTGTGAATATTTTCATGTTTAAACCTGTACATACACTGCTTCAGAACCGTGGGTGCATTTTTTGTTTAATTTTTGATGGTGCAAGATGTTAATCAGAAATGAGCTCTGTGCATATGATGACACAGCTTTAGGCTAATTCATACTGAATATTTCATTCCACTCAAGCATGCATGCTGGAATTCTCTCTGTCCTTCCTTCTACTCCAAATTGTTATTGCGGTTTTCAGAGAAGGTGTGTTCTCATATCCAACTGATGAAAAACAAAAGAAAAGATTGGAATGAATTTAATGCAGTTGCTGAGGTCATTTTTTGGTGGTTGGGTTTTTTCCTCTGGAGGGCACAGAAAAGGTGTCAACTGCATCATGTGCAATTCAACACACACCATTTTGCAACATGGAAGTCTGTGTGGAGAGACAAACAAACAACCAAAAACATTGCTCAAGACAAGTCAGACTGAATCAGTGAAGATCATAAATGTTGGATTGGATTGCACAGAATCATAACCTGGGCCAAGAAGGAATATGGATATCTGGATGATGCAGAAGCATCCCTCATATGGAAATCTTTGATGATTTGAAATCATATTCAGAAGAAGGAAAAACAGATAGAAATAATACTGTAAATTACAAGTGAGAAATAATACTGTATTACACAGCTCTAAAGAATGTAATGAAAGAAACCAGGATCTGACAAAATCATGTGTGTAGAGAAAGAAAACACCAGGTGGATAGTGCAAAACCATGTCCCATAAGAAAGAAACCCTGGATATTACAAACCCTGGATAGTACAAAATTATGTGTCTAGTCTAAAGAAAGAAACCTGGATATTACAAGCCTGGGATGATAAAAAGTATGTCTCTTCTAAAGAAAAGAAACCCTGGATACTACAAACCCTGGTTAGTAGTGAGGTATCATATGTCTCTAGTCTGAAGAAAGAAACCCTGGATGTTATAAGCCCTGGATAGTACAGAGGTATGTCTCTAGTCTAAAGAAAGAAACCCTGGATATTATAAACCCTAGATAGTACAAAATTGCTTCTAATTTGAAGAAAGAAACCTGGATATTACAAACTGAATATTACAAAATCATGTCTCAAAAGAAACCTTTGATATAAAATCATGGACTTCCTCTCGGTCTGTGATATTACAAATTATAGACTTTCAAAGAAAGAAACCCGAATATTACAAGATCATACCTTCAGAGAAAGAAATCCTTAATATTACCATCATTTCTCCAGAGAAGAAAACTGAAGAGGATAATGAAATCATTGATATTACAAAATTATAGACTTTCAAAGAAGGAAACCCAGAATATTACAAAATCATACCTTCAGAGAAAGAAATCCTTAATATTACCATCATTTCTTAAGAGGAAAAAACTGAAGATGATAATGAAATCATGTCTCCAGAACTGGAGAACCTGGATATTACAAAATCATGTACCAGAAGAAAGAAATGCTGGTTACTGCAATTTAGTGCAAAATCATATTTCGGAAGCAAGAAACCTTTAACATCAACAAAACATATTTCCAAAGAAGAAAATTCAGGACATTACAAAGTTATATCTTTAAAGAAGGAGACTTCAGATGTCAGTATTACATAATCATTCCAAAAGAAGAAAACCTTGGATAATACAAAATTATACATCTACAGCAGCAACAAAAAAAAACAAACTGGGATGTTACAGAGTTATACCTCCAAAGCAGAGACACTGGATGTTACAAAATCATATAGATCTGCAAGAAGAAAAATTGGAATGCTTCAAAATTTACTTTAAAAGAAGAACTGGGACGTTACAAAATCTCGTAAGAAGAAAAACCTGTATAGAAAACTGGGATGTTAACAAAGTCATACAAAAGATCTGGGACACTTTTCCCTGTAAAGGACAATGTAGATGTTACAAAAACATACCTTCAATTAGTTCAAAGGAGAACTGTGATGTTATAAAATCATACAGGTAGGTCTTCAGAGAATTGGGATGTTACAAAATCATCTCCAAAGAAACAAAACTGAGGTGTTGGCAAGGTCATATAGATAGATCTGGAATGTTACAAGTTCATACACACCAAAAAAGGAAAACTGAGATGATACAAAATCATACCCCAAGGAAAACAAAACTGGGATGTTACAGAATTATATCTTTTAAGGAGAACTGGGATGTTACAAAATCATACCTCCAAAGGAGAACTCAGCTGTTGAAAAATCATACCATCTAAAGAGATCTTGGATACTATATCATATATTTAAGTAAAAACTTGGATGTTGTAAAGTCATGCTCCACAGAAGGAAAATTAAGATGTTACAAAAATTACCGTCAGTTAAAGGACTTGGATGTTTAAAAATTATACTTCCAAAAGAGGGAAGAGCACTGTGATGTGAAAAATCGTATCTTGAAAGAACTGGGCTGTGACATCATCATTTTTCCAAAGGAGGAAAAACCGGGATGTGACAAAATCATTCTTCCGAAGGAGGAAATCTGGGATGTGACAAAATCATTCATCCAAAGGAGGAAAACTGGGATATGACAAAATCATTCGTCCAAAGGAGGAAAACTGGGATATGACAAAATCATTCATCGAAAGGAAGAAAACTGGGATGTGACAAACTCATTCTTCCACAGGAGGGAAACTGGGATATCACAAAATCATGCATCCAAAAAAAAGGAAAACAGGCATGTTACAAAATCATATCTTCTAAAGAGAATTAGGATGTTACACAATCATACCTCCAAAGAAGAACAAGACATGCTACAGAATCATACCTGTAACTGAAGGAACTTGAATCTTACAAAACTGTACCTCCAAGGAAGGAAAATCATACCTTCTAAGAAGAGCTGTGACATTACAAAATCATTCCTTCAGTGGAAAACTTAGTTCGATGAAGCAAAATCCTGCCTCCAAAGAAAGAAAAATTTGATGTTAGAAAATCATACCTCAAAAGAACTGGGATGTTACAAAATTATACTTCCAAAGGAGGAAAATTGCAAAACATACCTCTGAAGAAGTAAATCTTGGATATTAATAAATCATGCCCCCAATTCCAAAGATAGTAAATTGGAATGTTTCAGAATCATATCTCTTTGAGAGAAATTTGGGATGTACACAATAATTCCTCCAAAAGAGAAAAACTGGGACATTTCATAATCAGACTTCAGAAGAAAACTCTGGGTGTTATGAATTCATATCTCCAGAGAAGGAAAGTCAACTGTCAAGGCAACTTACCAGATCATACTGGTCTCTAGAGAGGGAAGCTCTGGAATTGGAAAGCAGTGGCTTACCACTTTGGCAGTCATGTTAGGTGGAATCCACAGACGATGCTAACTCTGCAGTCTGTTCATCAGAACCACCCCTTCATGAGGCACAGTGATACAGCTGGCCTGCATGGTCCTGTCTTGGCACACAACCCATGTGTGTGATGTACAAGTCCATAGTGATAGATGGAGTGCCAGACCTATGGGGCGCTCAGTGAAGCAGACTGGAAGAGACACAGTGACAGGTAAGTCAGAGAATGACGTATTGTGGTTGACAGTGAATATCAGATTATCATCAGAAAAAGACTGTAGATCTGGGTAGTTTTGAGCATAGTTGTCTTGCTTTGCCATGTGTAAAGATGTGTTTACAGTCCTTTGATGGTGTTTACTGTTTTGCGTCTGTATGCGTACAAAGTAAAGAGAAAAAAAACACATACATGAAAAATAGTATGTAATTTCATTAACCCCTATATTACTAAATTTTGTATTGTTTTAGATGACCTGTTTGTTAAAGGAGGGGGAGGGGGGTGTACATCTTGATTTTTGGGGGTGTGGGGGGTTGGTTTGGGGGGTGTTCATCTTGATTTTCATTGATATTTGAAAAAAAAACTGATTTATACTCTTTGCTTCTTGATTAAACTGTCTAGAGAAATTTGTATGAGAAAGAAATTTAATCTTAAGGTCAAATGATTTCAAATGTGGTTAAAGAATACCTGATCTGTGTAATACTAAGTAGCTACAGTCTAGATAGTTCGTTAGTTAAGCATCAGAATAATGGAAAACAAATATTAAAAGAGACAAGAAAAATTTAGATGTGGTAGCTAGTATTAGTAGTAGTAATCATTCTTTTTTTGTTTATTGCAGGTACCTGGGTTGATTGATGGGTGAAGTGGATGCGAAATAGAAAAGGAAAGCCGAATCAGTAGTTCACGCAGATGAGTGAACCCATGATGCAACCAGGCATTTTCCAGCTATGATATGTCATTTTGAAATGGAGCACTGTTCGCTGAGCAACTTGTTTTTCATTTCCTGTCAGGGATGAAACCAGCTTGGAAAAGAAAGATGGTTTGTCTGAGATTGTCTTGGTCCTGACAGGAATTGTTTGACATGGAGTGTGTGCATTCCTCGGCACTGCCATTCCTCTGGTCCAGCTATGAGATGAGAAGGAATCGTTTCTTCCTGTGTTCTCGCAGTCGGCAAGGCGGCGAGTGTCCCTGTGAGGATGCTGGGCACTGTTTCAGTACCGAGAGCTCCCCCACCTTCTGCGGGTTTTGTCTTCGAATCGCCCGTCATCCTTCACTGTCTTTGACTTTCCCTTTAAGAAAAAGGTTGTCTTTCTTTACTGGTGTGCTTAATCTGCGTTTGTCGTTGTGTATGCTCTGGAAACTCTAGAAGCTTTTTTGTTGTTTTTTTTTTTTTTGTTAGCTGATTGCAGTTTATGACATGGCAGTTATTTTTTGTAATCTAGCGACAAGGTGTTGAAAAATTTGCACAGTTTAAAGTGGACAATAGTGGTGCTCTGTCTGTCTGTAAGGGTTTTACATTTTTGTTGTAATGCAGCATTTTAAATGTTTTTGTGTAAAATGAATTTTCAACAAATCTTTATGATCTTGGAGCAGTAAATTAATAGAAGAATGCCTGGCATATTTAGCGAAATTGTGCATGCCATAAGATGTCTGTAGTTTAGCTAATATTTCATGAAGTTACATTAATTTTTTTTATTTTTCAACCTTTTTTTTTTTTACAGTGTGACATTTCTTTTGTGATGTCGCATTTTTTTTTTTCCAGTGACCATAAGTTTCCACAGCTGTGAAAAGGCTCTTTGTAGTTGGCTTTGTTGAAAATGATGAAAGCCTGACACTTGAAGTTGGAGATCCAGTTGTTTGCCAGATGTGATGTTGCACATGAGCTCATAAGCTGGCAGTAAAATCTGCTCGGTTGCTTAAAACTGTAATTGTGAATGTATCAGTATGTGATTATTTGAGAATAAACCATGAACCAAATTCTTTTCACAGAGGTTTTGTATTGTTGTGTGAATTTCATACCACTGTGGATAAAAGCAGGGCAGATTTAAGGGTCGAATTTCCAGTTCCCTAACACTCAAGGCAATAGACCTCAAGAGAAAGAGTTTCTAGATGACCTTTCATTACACAAAGTGATGGACTACAAATATAATTGTGACAGATAGACTACAAATATAATTGTGACATGAAGTTTCATTCAAGACAGAAGTTGCTAGAATACAAGAAAAATACATCTTCAATCCCAGACAAAAAAGAAACGACAGGCAGAATGAAAGGGGGTAAAAGGAATCCAGTACAGCTCTCCCACCAAAAAGAAACAATAGTCACCTTTTCCATTTTGATGATGTGCCAACTACAATCAGTTTATGAACAGACCAAGATGGGATTAGAGAACAAAAAGTTGTTATGATGAGAGTAAGAAAAGATCAATTAAAAAAAAAAAAAAGTGAGAATGATGGCACCAGTCCCCCACTCATTTGCTCGCCCAGACACAAAGCAACTGACTACACGCACATGAACACAACCTTTGTACCTTGTTCCAAAATACAAGAGATACTTCCAGTGCCCTCCCTAACTATGGTTTCTAATTTAACTTACGGTTTGTAATTGCAAAACAAAAGGTATCAACTATTGCCTAATTTTAAAGGGTATACTTCCAGTTCCACAAATCAAAAAGTAATCATTTGATTCCTATTTCTAGTCGTGGAGTGCTTCTAATTCCAAAGGGTATACTTCCACAGTGAGGGTGAGCATTCAGAGATGTCGGTGCAGGCCGTTCAGCGACCAGCCAGAGACCAGAGCAGGGCATGCAAGTAGGGTCAGGGTCTCCTCCTCCTCATATCTGAAAGTGAAAGAGTGATTGGAAATAATTAAACACAGTTGTCTGGCTGGCTGTCATGACGCATACTTTAGAGTTTTGTAGTTGAACTGGAAATTTGATTTGTAGATCAGTGAGACTTGTGCTGCGTTTTGGTCAACTTTTTGATGTGTTAAAGCATCGGACTGCTTTCTCTTTGCTGTTGCATTTTAATTGATGTTTGACAGCATGTGTGTTGTGCATAAGTATGAATAACACCTGCAGTACCCTGAGAAAAGTATGATGGCATATTGGTTATAAGGAGGTTGATCAGCCTCAAGCCGGCAGAACCTTCAACTTACGACCTGTGTGAAGGATGTCCGTTGAACAAATTTGTTTGCCAGCCCAGAGAACCTTCAACTTCGGACCTGTGTGAAGGATGTCCGTTGAACAAATTTGTTTGCCAGCCCAGAGAACCTTCAACTTCGAACCTGTGTGAAGGATGTCCGTTGAACAAATTTGTTTGCCAGCCTAGAGAACCTTCAACTTCGGACCTGTGTGAAGGATGTCCGTTGAACAAATTTGTTTACCAGCCCAGAGAACCTTCAACTTCGGACCTGTGTGAAGGATGTCTGTTGAACAAATTTGTTTGCCAGCCCAGAGAACCTTCAACTTCGGACCTGTGTGAAGGATGTCCGTTGAACAAATTTGTTTGCCAGCCCAGGACTTGCCATGAAGCACAGATGAGAACCAGAAAAGTAAAGCAGGCGACAAGAACAGGTGATTAACTGCATGTTTTGTATCACATGCTTTGACTTACTTGTTGTTTTTTGTTGTATGTTTCTCTCTAATCTCTAATGTTTGTAATAGCCCACATGCTTGGAAAGGTTCTGTGGGATTGAATATGAATTTGTAAATTAAATTGAATACAAAGGCTTGCCCCACCTCTCCATTTATCAGTGTGTCAGAAAGAAATTGAATACAGCGACTTGCTGTCATCCCATGTCTCTCTCTCTCTAACATGCTAACACACAGACACATTCATTGGTACTATATATGTGGCCACATTGTGTATGTGTGTGTGTGTGTGTGTGTGTGTGTGTGTGTGTGTGTGTGTGTGTAAATCAACTGTTTTTAGATTGAACTAAACTGTGTTGAAAAAGCATCTTTCCTATCAGTTTGTAACTTTTGGTATTTTAGTTTTACACTGATTTGTCCGCATTCACTTTTTACCCAAGACAACAGTTTTGATATTTTTTTTTTAAAGTAAACTTTATTGCACTTGAGTCCTAAATTATGTGTGTATTGTTGTTGAATGTTTCAGGCATTTCAGGGAAAGGAGACTGGAGGCCAGGCGATTTTGACTTCCATTATTTTATCATTATTATTTTTAATCTAAAAGTCGGTAAACAAACTAGTGACTGTAATCATTTGATCAAAGAGTGGATCACTTCATTATTGGAAGTGAATCAGTCAGTCATTGGAAATGAATCAGTGACAGAAAATGGATCAATCAGTCATTGAAAGTGGTTTGATCAGTCATTGGAAGTGAATCAGTCAGTCAGTCATTGGAAAAGGATCAGTCATTTGAAATGAATGGGTCAGCCATTGGAAGTGAAACAGTCAGTCAGTCATTTGAAGTGAATCAGTCAGTCACAGGAAGTGAATCAATGAATCAGTCACTGGAAGTGAATCAATGAATCGGTCACTGGAAGCGAATCAATAAATCAGTCACTGGATGTGAATGAATCAGTCACTGGAAGTGAATCAATGAATCAGTCACTGGAAGTGAATGAATGAATCAGTCACTGGAATTGAATAAATGAATCAGTCACTGGAAGTGAATCAGTCACTGAAAATGAATCAGTCACTGGAAGTGAGTCAATGAATCAGTCACTGGAAGTGAATCGATGAATCAGTCACTGGAAGTGAATCAATAAATCAGTCACTGGGAGTAAATCAATGAATCAGTCACTGGAAGTAATCAATGAATCGGTCACTGGAAGTAAATCAACGAATCGGTCACTGGAAGTGAATCAGTCACTGGAAGTGAATCAATGAAACTGTCACTGGAAGTAAATCAATGAATCAGTCACTGGAAGTGAATCAGTGAATCAGTAACTGGAATGAGCCAATGAATCAGTCACTGGAAGTGAATCAGTCTTGCAAGTGAATCAAGGAATTACTCACTGGAAGTGAATCAATAGATCAGCCATTAGAAGTGAATCATTCAATCAATGAATCAGTCATTGGAAGTGAATCAAGGAATCAGTCATAGGAAGTGAATCAATGACTCGGTCATTGGACGTAAATCAATGAATCAGTCACAGGCAGTGAATCTGTGAATCAGTCATTGGAATGAATCAATCAGTCATTGGAAGTGAATGAAATCAGTCACTGGAAGTGAATCGGTGAATTGGTCAATGGAAGAGAATTAATGAATATAGGTCATTGGAAGAGAACTAATGAATAGGTCATTGGAAGAGAATTAATGAATAGGTCATTGGAGTTAGATAATGAATCAGTCATTAGAATGGATAAATAATTGTTATGGAATCAGTAGATATGAAATGAATTGAATCATTTATTGGATTGAATCAGTGAATGAGTCATTGGCGGTAAAACAATGAATCAATAATTGGAAGTAAATCAATTGGCTATTGGAAATGAATCAATGAATCAGTATTTGGAAGTGAATGAATGAATCAGTCATTGAAAGTGAATCAATGAATCAGTCATTGGAAGTAAATTGATGAATCTGTCACTGGAAGTGAACCAATAAATAGGTCATTGGAAGTGAACCAATAAATAGGTCATTGGAAGTGAGCCAATAAATAGGTCAATGGAAGTGAACCAATAAACATGTCATTGGAAGTGAACAAATGAACAGGTCATTGGAAATGAATCAATGAATCAGTCACTGGAAGTAAATTAATGAATCAGCCGCTTGAAATGACTTACTGAAAATGAATCAATGAATCGGTCTTTGGAAGTGAATCAATGAATCAGTCATTGGAAGTGAATCAATGAATTAGTCACTGGAAGTGAAAAAATGAATGTCATGGAAGCGAGTCAATCAGTCAGTCACTTGAAGTGAATCAGTGAATCAGTCATTTGAAGTGAATCAGTCACTGGAAGTGAATCAGTGAATTAGTCACTGGAAGTGAATCAATGAATCCGTCACTGGAAGTGAATCAATGAATCAGTCATTTGAACAATTGAAGTGAATCAGTCAGTCACTGGAAGAGAATCAGTGAATCAGTCACTGGAGGTGAATCAGTCAATTGGTCATTGGAAGTGAATCAATGAATCAGTCATTGGAAGTGAATCAATGAATCGGTCACTGGAAGTGAATCAGTCACTGGAAGTGAATCAATGAATCAGTCACTGGAAGTGAATCAACGAATAAGTCACTGGAAGTGAATCAATGAATCAGTCACTGGAAGTGAATCAATGAATCAGTAACAGAAGTAAATCGGTGAATCAGTCACTGGAAGTGAATCAATGAATAAGTCACTGGAAGTGAATCAATGAAGAAGTCACTGGAAGTGAATCAATGAATCGGTCACTGGAAATAAGCCAGTGAATCAGTCACTGGAAGTGAATCAGTGAATCAATAACTGGAATGAGCCAATGAATCAGTTGTTGGAAAAGATTCAGTCAATTGGTCATTGGAAGTGAATCAATGAAGAAGTCACTGGAAGTGAATCAATGAAGAAGTCACTGGAAGTGAATCCATGATTAAGTCGCTGGAAGTGAATCAATGAATTGGTCATTGGAAGTGAATTTATCAGTTGGTCATTGGAAGTGAATCAATCAATCGACTGCTAGAAATGAGTTGGTCAGTTGCAGTCAGTAATCACTTATTGGAAGTGGATCAGTGAATCAGTCATTGGAAGTGAATCAATGAATCAATCATTGGATGTGAGTCAATGAACTGGCCATTGAAAGTGAATCAGTCAGTCATTGGAGGTGAATCAGTCATTGGAAGTGAGTCAACGAATCAGTCATTGAAAGAGGATCAGTGAGTCAGTCTGGGAAGTGAATCAGACAGAGGAGTGAATTGATCTTTCTTTGGAAGTGAATCAAAGAATCAGTCTTTGGAAGTGGATCAGTCAGTCACTGGAAAAGGATCAGTCAGTCACTGGAAAAAGATCACTCACTCACTGGAAAAATATCAATCAGTCACTGGAAAAGGATCAATCAGTCACTGGAAAAGGATCAATCAGTCACTGGAAAAAGATCACTCACTCACTGGATTGGAAAAAGATCAATCAGTCACTGGAAAAGGATCAATCATCATCTCACTGGAAAAGGATCAATCAGTCACTGGAAAAGGATCAATCACTCACTGGAAAAGGATCAATCAGTCACTGGAAAAGGATCAGTCACTGGAAAAGTCAGTTCAATCAGTCAATGGAAAAGGATCAGTCACTGGAAAAGTCAGTCAGTCACTGGAAAAAGATCAGTCATTGGAAGTGGATGTATCAGTCATTGGAAAAAAAATCTGTGCTGTTGAACAGCAGCAGTAACCACAGTTAAAATGACAGGTACGATGACAGTTACAGGGGAAAAACATCAACAACCTGTTGATTATTTTTTTTTTTATGTTGATGCAGAAGCGGTGATTGGAATCAACAGAAATGGCCATTGTCATGTTGGTCATTGCCTGTGGACATCGGTGATGGATGTCTTGATGGAACTGACCTTGAGCCTATGTTTGGAATTGGCTTCTCCATGTTTGCATATGGATCCAGCGGATTGAAATTGGATGAAAACATTTCTCAAAGTGCCCCAAAGAGTGGTGGCTCTTCCCTTGGGAGACTCCCAGGCCAAGGCTGAAGTTGCTAATGCCAAAGAGAAACGGGAGAGTCATACGAAGAAAGAAGGCAGACAGACTTGCTCCCTGATCTGCCAGGAATGCTGCTAGCTGATGAGGAATGTTGAAGCTGATGGATGCAGGGGACCTGTTTGTCAGCCCTGGGCCTGCATGTTGTGGCTGTGAGATGCTGGAGTACAGGTTGAAACAATGATGACAGTAACAACAGTGGCCATGCGGCCTGCCCCAGGTGTCGATGACATTTCTCTGCTGTGGGTAAGTAACCGATTTGTGGGATGCCAGACATCAGCTGCCCGAAATAATGCAGTGGGCTACTCGTCTCTGCATGCACGACATTCGGTTGGCACTCAGACTTATGACAATTCTCCAGTCAGAACTGTGAACTGTAGCCCAGTCTTTCCTATGCTGTATACTCTTTCACTAACTCTGAAAGGGAAAAACTGATTCAGATTAGCTAAGGTGGTAGAACGGTTGTCTGTGAGTATTTCTGCATTATGAGTTTGGTTTTTTTTTTTTTTTGTTTGTTTTTGTGGTTGTAAAATATGATGATATGACTTAAATCTGTTTACAAGATTTATGAGCATGACAAATCTTGCTGCAAATTTCAAATAAATTGAAAAATAAGAGTGGGATGTTGAGTTTGACATTTATAAGCAGTTTTTCTTTAGTTTACAGACTGGTCAGGTTTCTTGTGCAATGTCACAGACATTTCACACAGACGCGCGCGCACACACACACACACACACACACACACACACACACACACACACACACACACACACACACACTCTTTCTCTCTCTCTCTTTCCCACCCTCTCTCTCTCTCTCTCTCCCCCTCCCTCCCTCTCTCACACATGTTTAGAGTTACGGAAAAAAGGAATGCATAGTGAACTTTGTATGCTGTGTGTGTGTGTGTGTGTGTGTGTGTGTGTGTGTGTGTTTTAAAGACTTTTTTAAAGCTTTCTTTGCCTGTCTTACCTATTGGTTGCTCAGTTCATTCAGATTTCTTTGATGGGTTCTCTTAAATGTTGTGGAGTCAGATTTTCATTGGGATGTGTCACTGTGCATGTAACTGTGATCACATGCGTGTCAGTCCATGTTGTTAGCTGATTTTTTTTTTTTTGTTTCTGCATCAGCTCCAGGTCTGGATCCCCCGATCCGTCTAGTGCCAAAGGGAAGCGTGTCTTGGACCTGGTGTCAACACGCAGGTACTCCCCCCCTGGTCACTACCAGCAGCGTTACTTCCGGGGAGGGTCAGGGAGGGGCAGACCATCCCGCCGCCCTTTTGTTTATCGTGGAGCACGGGGCACCACAGTTTACAGGGGGGCTTCAGAGCGCTATTATCCCAGATACCAGCGATACAACTACAGGTTAGTGTGGGCTATGTGCTGCTCAGAGGGAGGTGGGCTTGCTTTTTTTTTTTTTTTTTTTTTCCCCCTTTATTGTTTAAAACTTGTATTTTTTTCGTGAGAGACCAGTGTTTGGTTCAGGTTGTTGTTCTGCTGTTATGACCTGTGTGCAGAATGTTGGGAAAAGGACCAGTCAGCATTTAGCTTTTGAGATGTTGGGTATTTGCTGATTGGGGGGGGGGTGGGTGGGTTGTAGTTTCAGAATGGCTGATAAATTCATTTTTACCATTAAAAAAGAACGTACAGGTGAATGGCTTTTCATTCCTAGTGCCACAGGAGAAGTTCAGCAGTAAAGGGAAGATGTCTAGTGTTTGATTTCCCTCTGACGTGGTTTGAGAGTGTGGAGCCAGAAGGCTGGCTGAACATTCTGCCTGTGTTCCTTCATTTTGATTGTGTTCCTGTCCATATTTCTACATCCTGATGGCCTTTCTGTTCATGCCCCAGCATGTGGATGATAGGTTTGCTCCTGTTGCTTCCCTTGTAGGATGGTTCTACTCACTTACTTTCCCTTTGATAATGTGTCTGTCCACGTTCCTTCCATTTTGTAATGTTTCTGTGCATATTCCTCCCGTTGATGATATTTCTGTTCATGTTTTCAACCGTTAGATAATGTATGTTTCCATGTTCCTGCCTGTTCATAATGTGTCTGCCCATGTATCCTCCCATTGGCAATATTTTCTGTCTGTATTCATACCATTTGATAATTTTTCTGTCCATATTTCTACTCTTCCGCCCTTTGATAATGTTTCTGTCTGTGTGCCTTCCCTTTGATAATGTTCCTTCCACATGCCTTCCCTGTGATAATGTTTCTGTCCATGTGCCTTCCCTGTGATAATGTTTCTGTCCATGTGCCTTCCCTGTGATAATGTTCCTGTCCATGTGCCTTCCCTGTGATAATGTTTCTGTCCATGTGCCTTCCCTTTGATAATGTTCCTTCCACATGCCTTCCTGTGATAATGTTTTCTGTCCATGTGCCTTCCCTGTGATAATGTTTCTGTGCATGTGCCTTCCCTGTGATAATGTTTCTGTGCATGTGCCTTCCCTGTGATAATGTTTCTGTCCATGTGCCTTCCCTGTGATAATGTTTCTGTCGATGTGCCTTCCCTGTGATAATGTTCCTGTCCATGTGCCTTCCCTGTGATAATGTTCCTTCCACATGCCTTCCCTGTGATAATGTTTCTGTCCATGTGCCTTCCCTGTGATAATGTTCCTGTCCATGTGCCTTCCCTGTGATAATGTTTCTGTCCATGTGCCTTCCCTGTGATAATGTTTCTGTCCATGTGCCTTCCCTGTGATAATGTTTCTGTCCATGTGCCTTCCCTGTGATAATGTTCCTGTCGATGTGCCTTCCCTGTGATAATGTTTCTGTCCATGTGCCTTCCCTGTGATAATGTTCCTGTCCATGTGCCTTCCCTGTTATAATGTTTCTGTCCATGTGCCTTCCCTGTGATAATGTTCCTGTCCATGTGCCTTCCCTGTGATAATGTTTCTGTCCATGTGCCTTCCCTGTGATAATGTTTCTGTCCATGTGCCTTCCCTGTGGTAATGTTCCTGTCCATGTGCCTTCCTTGTGATAATGTTTCTGTCCATGTGCCTTCCCTGTGATAATGTTTCTGTGCATGTGCCTTCCCTGTGATAATGTTTCTATGTGCCTTCCCTGTGATAATGTTTTTGTCTGTGTGCCTTCCCGGTGATAATGTTTCTGTGCACATGCCTTCCCTGTGATGATGTTCCTGTCCAAGTGCCTTCCCTGTGAATGTGTGATAATGTTCCTGTCCATGTGCCTTCCCTGTGATAACGTTCCTGTCCACATGCCTTCCCTGTGATAATGTTTCTGTGCATGTGCCTTCACAGTGAAAACGTTTCTGTCCATGTGCCTTCCCTGTGATAATGTTCTGTCCATGTGCCTTCCCTGTGATAATGTTTCTGTCCATGTGCCTTCCCGGTGATAATGTTTCTGTCCATGTGCCTTCCATTTAATAATGTTTCTGTACATGTGTCTTCCCTGTGATAATGTTTCTGTGCACGTGCCTTCCCTGTGATAATGTTCCTGTCCATGTGCCTTCCCTGTGATAATGTTTCTGTACATGTGTCTTCCCTGTGATAATGTTTCTGTCCATGTGCCTTCCCTGTGATAATGTTTCTGTGCATGTGCCTTCCCTGTGATAATGTTCCTGTCCATGTGCCTTCCCTGTGATAATGTTTCTGTCCATGTGCCTTCCCTTTGATAATGTTCCTTCCACATGCCTTCCCTGTGATAATGTTTCTGTCCCATGCCTTCCCTCAGTTCCCTGTGATAATGTTTCTGTGCATGTGCCTTCCCTGTGATAATGTTTCTGTCCATGTGCCTTCCCTGTGATAATGTTTCTGTCGATGTGCCTTCCCTGTGATAATGTTCCTGTCCATGTGCCTTCCCTGTGATAATGTTCCTTCCACATGCCTTCCCTGTGATAATGTTTCTGTCCATGTGCCTTCCCTGTGATAATGTTCCTGTCCATGTGCCTTCCCTGTGATAATGTTTCTGTCCATGTGCCTTCCCTGTGATAATGTTTCTGTCCTTGTGCCTTCTCTTTGATAATGTTTCTGTGCATGTGCCTTCCCAGTGATAACGTTTCTGTGCATGTGCCTTCCCATTGATAATGTTTCTGTCCATGTGCCTTCTCTTTTGATAATGTTTCTGTCCATGTGCCTTCCCATGTGCCTTTCATTTGATAATGTTTCTGTCCATGTGCCTTTCCTTTGATAGTGCTTCTGTCCATGTGCCTTCCTTTTGATAGTGTTTTCTGCGCATAATTGTATTCTTGCTTGTTGATAATGTTTCTGTCCATACTTGTATTCTTACTCGTTGATAATAATTTTTCTGTCCATATTTTTTCCCTTTGATGAGGTTTCTGTCGATGTTCCTACCTCCCTACTGTGTGATTATGTTTGTACTTGTTCATGAACTTCCTTCTCATTGATAATTTCTCTGTGCATGGTTCTTCGCTTTATGTTTGGATTCGTGCTTTAGGTTTTGAAAATGTTTTGTCCCCGTTCTGCTTTTTGATATTTCTGTGAATTGAGTTGCCTTCAAGGCTTTCTGATCGTAAAAGTTTACAAGCCTGACCATCATCCTTCCAACCGACAGGTTGCTCCATCTCTGGCGTGCTTTATTGTCAAACCACAGACTGCTACATGGTCTACTGCTGCATGTTTGATGCAACAGGTGTGCGTCAAGCTCTGAAAATTGGTTGGCCAGCCATCATATGAAACATTGGAATTTTTCCTGACTCTTATAAGTCATCATTTCTAGCCCTTTTTTGGGGGGGGGGGTGGAGGAAGGGGGTAGGAGGCATGTTGTTACTGATCAGGCCAACTAAGAAAAAATTATTAAAGCATGTTTTTCTTTTTTTTTGTTAGTTTTTTTTTTGTTTGTTCGCATTTTTGTTTTTGTTTTTTTGCATGTCTTTGAAACATTGAAAAAAAAATGTTAGAGAGTATAATGGACGTGTCAACTATTACAGAGATGATTCTCACAATCGACGTCGGCGATCACGCAGTCGTAGTCACAGCAGGTCACGTGAGCGCAGCTCAAAGAGGTCAGAATCCCGGGATCGTCGACGACGTTCAGAGTCTGATTCCTCCAGTTCTGATAGCGAATCACGGCACAGGCACCGACACTCCAAAAGTCGTGAACGCCGTCGCTCTTCTGCCCAAGAGAGGGAGCAGGCACAGCATAGGTCAGTAATGTTTTTGTCACTTGATTAATTGGCGCAGCACAGGGGGTAAGAGTGCCTCTGTCTTGGAATGGTTTGCCCCTTTTGCCATAGAACTGTGTGTGTGGAGGGGTGGGTGGGCAGGTATTGTCCAGTATAAGTGTGACCCCATTTTCCCTCTGTCTTGGAATAATTTGCCCCTTCGTCTATACTGTTGTGAGGTGGTGGTGGTGGTGTGATGGCATTGTCCAGTAAGAGTGGCCCGGTTTCCCCCCCCCTCTTTCTCGGAATAGTTTGCCCCTTCTGCCCTAATACTGTGGGGGTGTTTGTACAGACCAGTGTTACAGTGGCCCCATTTTTCCCCCCTCTGTTCTGGAATGGTTCAGCCTATGGGTGTTGAGGTGAGGGGGGAGAGAATGCCCCAAACACAGAACTGACTGGTTGTTCCTGACAGTTGTTTATATTTCTAAGTTTGCTGTTTGTTGTTTTTTGTTTTGAAAAAAACAACAAAACATTACTTTGTAGCACTCTAAAAACGCCATCAGTTCGATAGGGAGAGCAGGAGTGGTGGAGGGAAAAAAAAGAAGAAAAAAAATAGAAAAAAAGTTTGATAGGGAAACCAAAGCTTCTGACTGACTTGCTGTGCCCTGTTTGTGGATTGTGAGCTTGTGACTGGTGAAAGAGTGACCTTACATTTGGGAGATGCACACACTGTGTGAAAGTCACATGTTCATATGATTGGTACTTGCCAATCTTTCACATGTTTACAAAGACCAGATTGTACAAAAACAAAGGCGTTTCATTGCATTCAGGCCTATGTGGACTCCTCCTGATGTGCTTAATGTTACTTCTGTGTTCTTCTGCTAGGGCTTCCCACAGTCCAGAGGACAAGGCTCCAGTTAAAAAAAAATCGCGCCGCCATGCCTCCCCTTATCATGACAAGGACAGCTCCAACAGATCGGGGTCGGGCAGTCAGGAGAAGCAGAGGTCACATGACCACCACCAGCATCGCTATGAAAACAGGCAGGAGGAGGAGCAGCTCAAGTTCTACACAGATAAACATCCCTCAAAGCCGGAGGAAGAGGGGCGAGCGGAGAAGTATCGGAGGCAGTCCTCCCCATTACTGTCGGCAGAGGTCCGTCACACAAGCAGGAAGTCAGAGGGTGTTTCCAAGGGGAAGGAGTTGATTCCCCGCAACCGCCTGCATAAGATTTTCTCCCTCATCACCCAGGACACGAACTTTGAGCTGGATGAGGACATTTCCATTGCCATCCAGCGCAATCCTTACGCAGAGCCCTCGGAGGACTCCACGGTGACGGTGGTATTTGATGAGGAGCTGTTCTCCATGATCTATCCCTATGAGGGACGGAAGCACAAGCCCATCTTCGACAGGGAGGAGATCCAGGTGTTTGGCCACGACAAGAATCTGGCCGACGATCCTGATTTTGAGAGGTAGGAGAGAGTTTACATGGCTAAGCAGGTGATGCATTCACCTCTGTGTGGTTGGTTGGTTTGCCTATTGGTCAGCAAAGATGATTTGAAAACAACTGACTTGATTTTTACACAAATTGGTGGAAATATGGAATGTAGTTAGGTGATAACCCATTTAATTTGGTATACATCATTATCATAGGGCCGATTCAGGATTTTCTTCCTTCAGCTTTCTGTGATAATGTGAGTTGGAGCATTTTCCAATATGTCTGTAAATTTCTCAAGACAGAATGCATGTATTTTGTAAAAAGTCAGGCGCGAGTGCCCTTTTACTTTTAGTAACTTTATTAGCTATAGGCTTTTTTTCAATTTTAGATTTCTGTGTCCGATATGTTTGAAGTTTGTTTGTATTTTTGTGTTTTTTAGTTCACAGTAGAACCCAGTGGAAGGAAATTGCTGTGTTCAGAGGTATGTCTGGCATGGTCAGACAAAAGTTCCAGAGAGAAGACATGTTTTACAGGATGTCAGACTTTTTTTTTTTTTTTTTTTTTTTTCTTTTTGCTGTCTCAACCTATGCGCCACCTCAGAGGCAGTGCACCCACGCCGCTCATTCCGACCCCATCCACAGCCACAGCCCAGTCGGACCCGCCGCAGCCCCGGCACCGGCAATCCACAGGGAGCAGTTGGATGTCAAGTCGTCTAGAGGCAACCCACCGGAGGAGACTCTGCACTGCTGCCGAGTCACTTCGGTGGTGTTCAGTGGCGCCTGTTCTGATCTAACATACACAGGACACCACCTACTAAGCCCCCTACTGACGACAATAATTGCTTAGTCGCGGAGCCGACGTGAGTGAGTTCTCCCTCCGGAGGGAACCACCACGTCCATCCAGTGACAGCCCCCATGGACTCGCCGATACCGGTGACCCTGAAGGAACCAAACCAAGACCACAGATGTGGAGAAGACATTGAAATTGAGGTCACCATGAGAGCAGGGCATGGAGGGACACAGAATTTGAGATATTTTTTTTATGCTGATCGATGAGAATGAGGATGATTAAGATGATGCTACGGATTTCCATTTCGGTCTGAGACTACATGACAGGGCTGTACTCTACGCTTCCATTCATAATATATCCCGGGGTCAACCAGGCCCGAGAGATACAGGCACCTGCAGTATTGGTCAGGAAATTTGAGCAACACTCTCAGAAACGCATCCATTAAGTGGATGAAACTCGATTGTGTGGTCCCAGTCTTCCAAACCGAGTCCGCAGCAAACTCAGCTCTGGGTAGGAACCGGTCGGGGCAGAAAAACCCACATGACTCTGATGGGATTGAACCCATGACCTCCCAGCCAGAGTCCACAGCGCTAGCCACTTCGCCAGGGCTGAAAGTGCAAACACCTTGTTTGCTTGGAACATTGTTGTCTGCGTCTGTATAGATTGATGACCTCCCACTGGAGACTCTGTGTGTAGAGATGTGTTTCACTGCTGTCTGTGTCTGTATAGATTGACTTCAACTCGAAACTCCCTGTTTGTGAAGATGTATTTCACTGGAATATTGTTGTCTGTGCCTGTATAGATTGACTTTGACTCTAAACTCCCTGTTTGTAAAGATGTGTTTCACTGGAACATTGTTGTCTGTGTCTGTATAGATTGTGACCTCCCACAGAAAACTCCTGGTCTGTAGAGATGTTTTACTGGAACATTGTTGTCTGTGCCTCAGTTTGTATAGATTGATGTGTTTCACTGGAACATTGTTGTCTGTGTCTGTATAGATTGTGACCTCCCACCGAAACTCCTGGTCTGTAGAGATGTTTTACTGGAACATTGTTGTCTGTGCCTCAGTTTTGTATAGATTGATGTGTTTCACTGGAACATTGTTGTCTGTGTCTGTATAGATTGTGACCTCCAAGATGTGTTTTTACTGAAACATTGTTGTCTGTGTCTATATAGATTGATGACCTGCAAGATGTGTTTTACTGGAACATTGTTGTCTATGTCTGCATAGATTAATGACCCCCACTGAAGACTTTCTGTGTAGAGATATGTTTTACTGGAACACATTGTTGTATGTGTCTGTATAGGTTGACTTCGACTCAGAACTCCCTGTCTGTAAAGATGTTTTTCACTGGAACATTTCTGTGTTTGATTTGCCAGTGAAGACTCTCACCATTCAACAATCTAAAGATACAAGGGTGCTTAGAGTGTCCACTGTAGCAGCCTGTTGATTTTTTAAGGAGAGTGATTCGCGTCAAGCCGGGCAAGTCCTCCCAGCAGTCTGAGCAGGGCCCAGCTCCTCTACCACCTCCTACCAGTACAAATCATCCCTGGAGATTGTCAGTCAGGTACAGCATCAAATGGTTATTGTCAGGTACAGCATCAAATGGTTGTTGTCAGGTACAGCATCAAGTGGTTGTTGTCAGGTACAACATCAAATGGTTATTATAGGTTCAGCATCAAATGGTTGTTTTCAGGTATGGTATTCAAATGGTTGTCAGGTACAGCATCAAATGGTTATTGTCAGGTACAGCATCAAATGGTTGTTGTCAGGAACAGCATCAAATAGTTGTTGTCAGGTACAGCATCAAATGGCTGTTGTCAGGTACAGTATCAAATGGTTGTTGTCAGGTACAGCATCAAATGACTGTTGTCAGGTACAGCATCAAATGGTTATTGTCAGGTACAGCATCAAATGGTTGTCAGGTACAGCATCAAATGGTTATTGTAGTGTCAATGCCCCCCCCCCCCCCCCCCACCCGAATAAGAGGATAAGTTCCCAGACCTCTCAGGATTAACTTTACTAATGTGTGACTGAAGTGCTATCACAACTGTTGGTGACAAAAGAAGAAGTCATGAGAGTCTTAATCTCACCAAATGTTTATTGAAACATATGTCTGTGGATGTAGATTGTTGAATCACATCAAATGTCTGAAAATGTGTTTATGGATGTAGCTTGTCCGAATCTGGCCAAATGTTGTCTGAAAATGTGTTTGAGGATTTAGTGCGATGTGTATGTGTTTGTTGATGACATGGGTGACTGTGATGTGTATGTCTGTTGGTGATGCAAGAGACTGTGATGTGTATGTCTGTTGTGATGTGAATGCCTGTGCGACAGGTGGGAATGTTGGGCATCAGGGAGGCACGTTTGTGCCTAACAGTTACCACTTGTATTGCCTTTTAACGTCAAGGGGATGTTGAGCAACAGATGAAGAAAGGGAGGGTGAGACATGATTAACATTCCCCCGGCTTCTTTATCGTTCAGAGGTGGTTAGTGGTATGTAAATCTTCAGTCCTGTCATCATGATGAAGCACACTGTCTGTGCAGGCTGGTCTATCTGTCCCACAGCATGTCCCTGAGCTCCGCACTCTCAGGCCAGGTTAGTGTCTTGGCAGGTGGTGGACGGGACAGTGTTGAAGTATGTATTCTGGGCTCTGGACTCCCCTCCCACCGTGACAGTCGTCTGTGTTTGAGGGATGGAGCCCATTAAGGTGGCTCAACAGTCAGCAGTGGCAAATGCTCAGTAGGAAAAGGGTTGTGTGCTCACGTCTCTTTAGCTGGTGAGTTGAGACCAGCGTTGATGCCAGTTTGCTTTTTCATTGGGAGCTGTGCTGGTTGTAGATGATGGTTTTGCCTTGCTGTAGGACACCAGGTAGCTGATCATCTGCTCCTGCTTGCAACTGGTTTTGGAAAAGGCATTAGCGAGATGGCAGCCAGTGGAAGACAACAGTAGAGGCTGTGTAAAGGTTGATGAGGTCCTTCCTCATGTCCTGCTGTTCTTGCTGGAGTCATGGAGTCCTTTCAGCGCAGATCTACAGTCAGTGAAGAAGACAGTCTTGTCTGGAGATTGATGGTTGCTTTGGGTGAAGGTCTTCACAGCCTTGGGCAGTGCTGTCGACTCTGCTCTGAAGTTGGAGGGAACTGTTCTACTTGAAAAAGCTCTGGGGATTAGCCTGCCATCTCTCCCGGTTAATGATCACTCTTCCACCCCACTGCTCCTGATGACCCATAGTGTCCATTCCCTGCCCGAATACTGATCATTAGTTGTCTCCCAAGGTCCGGTTTTGCTGGTGGGTAGCCCTGACCCTTTCTCTGGTCAGTGCCATGTGCCTCAGAGGTGACTGTGATATTGTTCACATAATTATCTGGCTCTGCGAAGTCTGGGTTGCACTTCTTTTGCCAGAGGGAGGTACATAAAAAGATGTTTTGATGGCACTGATGTAGCCTCTTTGAGGGTGTGAATGAGACTGGTCCATTTCAGCTTGTTCTGCGTAAGGTTCTGGAGCTTCCCATGCTAGGGTAAAACAACATATGCTGGAGTTTCTCACTGTGTACGAAAAACCTGTCATGCCTGTGTCGTCCAGGGGTGTATGTAGGAGTACTTGACGCAGTACAAGAAAAAAACTGTTGTAGCCAAAAGTGGCTGTGATTTGCGGATGCAGCAGTGTATGCTGAAGGTCCCAAGGTCCAATCCTATGAGGGGTTTTGAACATATTTAGTTATTTTTGTGATGTTTTCCAAAGAAGAAGGTGGAAATCAGTCGGTTCTGTCATGTCTATGCAGTGTGATGCGGGTGGGTATCAGGCAGCTAGTACAATGATACAGGAATCAAAAGCATTCATCTGTATGGTTTTTCCGTGTCATTTTTGTTGGTTTGTTTTAGAATTGTAGTGATCTGTGTGACTTGAACAAGTATCCGATTCTGGAGAAAAGCATAAATAAAAGTGAATAGAACAGTCAAGAGACAATCAGTAGACACAAGCAATAACCTGAGTAAACGGTGGGAGGGAGAAGAAACATAAACTGATAAAAAATGTAAACATGAAAAAAAGAGTGTAAAAGAAGTGAAAGGAGAGAAAGAAAGAACTAAATGTTGTGTCAGCAAACTGCCATTAGTACTTTGTTTCTTAAAATCCATTTCTATCCCCTTTAAAAAAAAGTATGCGTCCTCTGCTTTCTGTGTATTTCCATTTCTTAAATGTCGATTCTGACCAGTTTTTGAAAATGCTGCATTTTTTTTTCTGTTTTTTGTTTGTGTCCACCAGTGACGATGATGATTTTCATAACGACTACTTTATTGGTGGTCTTGGCAGAACTGTAAAGAGAAACCAGTCCAGTTCAAGATCAAGGTCAAGGTCAGCCAGCCCCACGAGGCACAGGAATCCCCAGTTCAGGCAAGTTCTTCACGGTGGTTTATTTTGAGAGGGGGAGAGCAGGTGATCATCGATCACATGAGGTCTGGTCTTTGTATACAATACACGGGTAACAGAAGACTTTTTTTTTTTTTTTTTTTTTTTTTTTTAAACAAGTAGCCAGCGGAGCTAGCGCAGAAAAAGTGCACACCCCCTCAACACTCCAGAGTTTCGTTGAGTTGAATTAGTTGGAAAAAGAAAGCTGAATTTCTGAAAAGGAGCAGATGACTTTTTGAGCATGATGCTGAACTTGTGCAAGTGCTCTCTTTGTTTGTGGTCTGGGTGGGGATCTGAGTGTGGTGGAGAGGATGGAAGGAGGGGGGTAGAAGGAGGAAGGAAAAGGGAGGGATGAAATAGTGGGGAATGTGTTGTGCCCAGTGGGATCAGGGGAAAAAAGGCCGTCTTGACTATCTCATTGAAAACATTGCTAGCCGGACTGAGTGTCTGATTGCGATTGACAGAGCCACGCCTGCAAAGTATCCATTCATTATGGTGGGAGAGACAGACAGCAGACAGATCAGTCTCACAGGGTCTATTTTGAGAGCATTATCCTTGGAATGGCAGGTGATAATTGGGTCATTAGTGGACTTGTCTTTGAATGCATTATTGTGGGAGAGGGGAGGGGAGGATACTGGTTCATATGTGATCTGATTTGTGAGAGGAAAGAGAAACAGATGATTGGAACAGCCTTAGGTGACTGAGTCACCCAGAGAGAAAGTCCTTAGTCGATGGGGTCACACACAGATCAGTGATTGCTTTGGATGGGATCGCAGCTTGCCAGCTTTACCTTGTGAGTGCTCAAAAGTCAGGATGGCAAGTAGTCTGCTGTCACAGTGGAATAAAAGGACAGGGGAACTATGGTGCACAAGGGGCTTGGTGGTAGCGTATAGAGCACAGGGAACTATGGTGTATGGGGGCTTGTGGTAAAGCACCCAGTTTACAGCCAGGTGCACAGGAGACAAGTTGCCTTCTTTTTTGCCTTGTAGCTGGGGTTTGATTTGGTGTCAGTGACTAACTGGTTCCCTGTGTTTGTTGGGCTGCAGACTGCGGGTGTCCACAGACCCCCGTTTTGAGGCGCGCTATGCTGAGCTGCAGAGACGTGAGGAGATAGGATCCTCCCGGCGCTCCAACTTGGATCCCAACGATCTGCGCCATGAGCTCAGCTCCAGCAGAAAGTCGACCGATGCCAGGTGAGCAAGGCGCGCTCTGCTGGAAAAGTCACCAGTGTTTTTAGTCTGCAGGTTTTTTTTTTTTTCCCCTTTTTTTTTTTTTTCTATGTATTTGATACAGACATTCAAATATATGTTCCAGGTTGACTGCAGGAAAATCATTAGTGTACATTTCAGTTTGCAGGTTTTTACTTGTTTTTTTTTTTTTTTTCCAAAATATTATGCACTGAGTTGACTGCAGGAAAGTCACTCGTACGCATTTCAGTCTGCACATTCATATACTCGACACCAGTATGGATGGCAGAAAAGAGGTTACCAGAAATTTCTGCCTGTATTTGATATTTTGGGAATGATGAGGGGTCAGTGTTTAGGCTGAAAGCACAGAAAATGATGTAAAGTGACTTGAGTTTCTGAAAGTAACTTTCAAGGAAAATCTTTATTACTGTATACCATAATTTTTAGACTACAAGAGAGTATATATTTTTTCCCCTCAGTTCTGAAGTGCCCGCAACACCATGAAAATATTGTTGCTGTCCCCTGTGAAGGCCAGGTTGTACAGAAGGAATGCAGTCATGGTGCTGTCTTTGTCTTTGCTTGTCTGCAACTATCCAGCTTACATGCTAGGCTGTGTCTTGGCTGTGTGTACTGTGACACTGGCATGTTCTGGTATATCAGGCACACAACTTGCTGACTGCAGTAATCTTAGTGTGTGTGAACAGTGAAATCAATGCTTCTGGTATTCCAAGGTATCTTTATTATGCATTGAACAGTTTTTCTTTCTTGTAGTCCCAGAATTACTGCACGATGGTATCGACTATTGGTTGACAGGTGAATAGCCAGGTAGGTCATTTGTGCCTACAAACATGGTTTGGGGGGGGGGGGAGCAGGCATTGTAGGAAATTTAATTTATGAGAGAGTGAAGTGGGTACGTGACAGTTCATGATGGATCAGTCATTCTGATGGCATGGCTAAAGGAACAAGAAGAAGGGCTGTGGTTGTCAGGTAAAGATCAGACAGCAGGAAGAAATGGTGTTGGCGCCATTGTTGCGGTTCCACAGAGTGTGGCGATGACTTCCACTCTGCGATGACATCATATCTTGGACAACTGATGACCTCGTGTCTCATTTCTGCTCTGAGTACTGATCGAGCAACTGGTTGAATCCTCCTTTTTGCTATCGTATCATATAGTGTTCTCCTACGACGATGGCTACAGATTTACTTTGCTTCAGAAGTGTTGCTAATTGAATGTTGATGTTTGTGTGTTTGTTCTCAGAAGCCGCTTGGACAGAGAGAAAGATCGCCAGGGCAGCCGACGTATGTCCGATGAGCGACGACGTGATGACAAACCAGGTTGGTTTCAGGGTTTGTGTCAAGCCATTTCCATCTGAGTCCAGCAGCTGAAAGCTGAAAGCTCCTACAACTGATCAGGCCTGTGAGCTGAAAGCTCCTACAGCTTATCAGGCCTATGAGCTGAAAACTCCTACAACTTATCAGGCCTATGAGCTGAAACTCCTACAACTTATCAGGCCTATGAGCTGAAAACTCCTACAACTTATCAGGCCTATGAGCTGAAACTCCTACAACTTATCAGGCCTCTGAGCTGAAAACTCCTACAACTTATCAGGCCTATGAGCTGAAAACTACTACAATATCAGGCCTCTGAGCTGAAAACTCCTACAACTTATCAGGCCTTTGAGCTGAAAACTCCTACAACATATCAGGCCTCTGAGCTGAAATCTCCTACGACTTATCAGTAGTCTGAGCTGAAAACTCCTATAACTTATCAGGCCTCTGTGCTGAAAGCTCCCATAGCTTAGCAGATCTCTGAGCTGAAAGGTCACATAGCTTATCAGTAGTCCTGAGCAGAAAGTTCACATAGCTTATCAGTCCTCTGAGCTGAAAGGTCACATGACTTATCAGTCCTCTCAGCTGAACTGAAAGGTCACATAGCTTATCTGACCCCTGAGCTGAAAACTCCCGTAGCTTATCAGTCCTCCGAGCTGAAAGGTCCTATAGCTTATCAGTCCTCTCTGAGCTGAAAGGTCCCATAGCTAGCTTATCAGTCCTCTGAGCTGAAAGGTCCCATAGCTTATCAGTCCTCTGAGCTGAAAGCTCACATAGCTTATCAGTCCTCTGAGCTGAAAGGTCACATAGCTTATCAGTCCTCTGAGCTGAAAGGTCACATAGCTTATCAGTCGTCTGAGTTGAAAGGTCACATGACTTATCAGTCCTCTCAGCTGAACTGAAAGGTCACATAGCTTATCTGAACCCTGAGCTGAAAGGTCACATGACTTATCAGTCCTCTCAGCTGAACTGAAAGGTCCTATAGCTTATCAGTCCTCTGAGCTGAAAGGTCCCCTAGCTTATCAGTCCTCTGAGCTGAAAGGTCCCATAGCTTATCAGTCCTCTGAGTTGAAAGCTCACACAGCCTATGCAAGGTTCACACTAGCCCTAGTCTTGGCAGGACTCAAATGTAGGTGGGAGTCCTGTTGGTTTTGACAAGTCAGATAAACATGTCTGCTAGGGTCAGGTAAACCCCTTTTAGTCTTGATTAGTTCTGTAGCTAGTCTAGCACCAATCGAGCCCGACTTACAGGCCTCTGGACGGTTCAAAATTTTTTCACACCACCACTCTATTTTTTTTAGATCGTAGTCTCGATTAGTCATGTTATTTCTGTCTACACCTATGTAGTCCTATCTATTCCTATCTATTATTAACTAATCAGTTGAAAAAAGTTTACACTTGTCTGCACTAGTTACATAGATGAGGAGGCCAGATGTTGTTTTGGAATACCCAGACCACTGCAGATGAAAGTGACCAAGGGCGCAAAGCAGTAGACTAGTGTAGACCAATCAGGAAACGTCATGACTTTGATTGAATTGTGGCAGGAAAAAATCTGACCTGATAAAACAAGTTAGCACTGGTTCTGACCGATTCAGACTGCGCGCGCGCGCTATCAAGACTTTCTGCAAGGTGTATAAAAACAGGCAGGGACATATGAAAAAAACATATCCCTAAAAGCATTTGCTATGAGGACGTAAAACTTAACCATTACGTTATTGTGTTTATTATCATTCTTCAATATTGAAAAAAAAAAAAAAAAGGTGGGGGGGGGGGGGGGGGGGGGGGGGGGGGGGGGGGGGCTGCAAGCGGCGTCAGTCGACGCTGGTTTTAGTGGTTGGAAGACACTTCCTGTGCAGGACTACATGGAAACCAATCAAGACCATCATTTTTCTGAGTCGAGCAAGATAAACCTGAGTCGGGCCACGATATGGTATAGTGTGAACCTGGCATTATCAGTCCACTGAGCTCAAAGTTCCCACAGCTTAGCAGACCTCTGAGCTGAGTGTTGGCCAGTTTCAGGTTCCTGTCATTAATTTTTGTTCATGATAATTTGTATTTTAAGGAATGGCTTTATATTGTGTATGATTGGACTGAAAAATGAAGTTTTTAGAATTGATGCTCAGGTAAAATTAAAAGCAGTACCATTACTTGGAGCTGAAGATTTAATGAAAGTGATATTGTCATGTCAGCAGTTACCATTTTCTTTGTGAAGGAGTGAGTTTTAATGCATGATATATGCTGTTAAACTGCAGATCAGTGATTTTCCTTTCAGTAGCAGCAAAACAACAGTTCTTAATCTAAGCTCATATATTAAAAGTTATATTAGATTTTATGAACCGAGTCAGTCAACAAAAAAAATGCCATTTTTATTGAAGTGTGAATCATAGTTTGCACATTATTTCAGCTTCAAGGCTACAAGACTGAAATAAAATGGCAATATAGATGAATAAGGAAATGAATTAAAAGAGAAATGATGTGTGAATCATAGTTTGCACATTATTTCAGCTTCAAGGCTACAAGACTGAAATGAAATGGCAATATAGATGATGAATAAGGAAATGAATTAAAGTGAAATGATGTGGGTGTGTAGCTTTGGAACATTATGGCCTAGAAGTGGGTGACCGCTCTGTAGCTGTATTGATGAGTGACAGGGACAATTTCTTTAGATGAGAAGAAAGAAAGAAGGAGAAGAGCTCCCAGACTACTCCCGTCGCAAAGGTAGTTTTCTGAGTGTCTGTTTGATTCTGATTGCAGGACTGCAGGCCTTGGAATGCAGCCACTGTTTATTTCCCTCACAAATATCTGTCTGGTCTTTGATAGAAAAATGCATTCAGCGTATATTGTATGGTGTGCTAGTTTTCATGTTATTCTATGTTTGTTGAATCATGTAATCTCGGTGTAAGTCTACTGGTTTTAATGTGATTCATGTTTGCTGAATCATGTGATCTCTGTATACTGTGAATCTGCTGGTTTTAATATTTTTCCTGTTTGTTGAATCGGATAATCTCTGTATAAATGTGCTAGTTTTCATGTTATTCCTGTTTGTTCAGTCGTATAATCTCCTGTATATAGTAAGTGTGTTGGTTTTCATGTTATTTCTGTTTGTTGAGTCGCATAATCTCTGTATATAGTAAGTGTGTTGGTTTTCATGTTATTCAGCTGGATCTTTCCTCAAGAATTTTTGATCTGGTCCTTAATTGAATCATATGATCTGTATATGTTGTATAGAATGATGTTTTTAAACAGGGATGCTGTTTCTAACATTTTAGGTGGATTTAGCTTTTCTTCAGCACTTTCTTGGAGAGAGAAGAAGTGCATGGTTAACAACTTGAAGTAGATAATCAAGAACAGGCAAATTTTCAGTTGGTACAAATAAAATAGGACAGAAGGATCTTTTATATTTTTATGAGGGTCAGTTGATACAAATAAAATGAGACAGCAGGATCTTTTAAATTTGAATTAGGGTCAAGGTTGTAGAGAAGACTAGGTGTAGTACAGATAATTTAAAAGAAAGAAAAGTTAATGTGTTTTATTCCAGTCTCTGAAGACCAGGTGTCATGGAGATAAATGAAAAAAGGTTAATATGTTTTATTCCAGTCTTCAGAAATGTGTCTGTAATATCAGGACAGTATACACACTTTCAGCAGATAGTGTTTCAGTGTTGTATCAATCAGGTGCGGAAGCAAGGAACTGAATGCATGTTTTAGTTTTGTTGGTGGTTGGATTTCTCGGTAACCTTTTTGTCTCGCATATAACAGCGTAGACTCTGTTTGTGAATGTAGACCAGCACCAGAATGAAGAAATAGCTGTGGCATGTTGAAAAGAGAGGTATGGCCAAACTGTAACAATGGTGTGTGTCCCAGATAAGTACCAGTATACTCCGTGGTTGGACCAACCAGAGCTGATTCCTAAGGACCCAAAGTACTTCCTGGTATGTGGACATGTGTGCTGTACATAAGGATGTTTGCGTGTGTGTGTGATTGGAAGGGGAGTCAGGTTGGTGAATGAAATGAACACAAACATGGGGAGAGGAGAACAGATGTATGTGTGTGTGTGTGTGTGTGTGTGTGTGTGCGCACATGCATGAGTGGAGGGGGTGGGTTTGCCTAGTAGTTCAGATTCTTTGTATGTTAAATGTGAACAGGTACTACTAAACACCAGTAGAACGACTGGCCAGAGTGCAGTGCCTCCTCTGGTGGGTAGCCCCTTGACATCCTGATATTGGTAGCTTCCAGTGGACTTGCGGTGTTAGAAATACTTCCTACAAAGTTAGAAGGAAAAGTGTGTGTAATTAATGGTGAAACTGCTTTGTACATGTACACACGCTGAGGATCATGAAGCAAATGTGGCGGATCAAAAATAGGCACACTTTTTTACACCCTTAACCCTGTCCTATCAAAACTAGACACAAGAAAGCTTTAAAATCTCTGCACTTGAGATATAAACTTCTTTGTGGATCTCCAGATTTTTATAGTCCACCAAAGTAAGGCAAGTTAGTAGACGCTGAAGAAAAATTCTGAAGGAATTGACTGTATAATAGAAAATTTAAAAAAAAACACTGAACATGAGAGAGAAATATGTTTTTCTACCTTCAGGTGTATTTCATGCCATACAAATTTGGAGATGACTTGTTACAAGGTGGCCATCACGTTTGGCAGCGAGTCTCATACCTTGGAATAGCGAATAAGGTCCCAGTTCTTTGACAGTTATTCTCACGGTTTGGACCCTGTTTTCTTTGTCATTTTCCATGTAGAACGTTGTGTAGAATGTTGAAAGTGTATTATTCACTGCTTTCTAATTTGAAAATGTCACTTTCAGTTGAAAACAGTTGGGTGCAGATACTTTTGCTGAACTGGGATATTGAAATATAGAAGGTAAAGAGTTTGATATTGATGATGAGAGTGATGGGGAGCTTTCCAAATGATGAAGATATTTTTTTCTCTGCAAGAAACTGTTGAAGAATGGTAAAAGTGTGTTTATCACATTTATTTCATATTTATTTCAAAATCAGAGAAAATAGAGGTTTGTTTACAAAGTTGTTCCCAGTTTGAAACTGGCTGCCATAAAGTGGCCCTAGAAACAAACTGTGCCAAATCATGGAGCTGTTGCTGGTCAACATGTTGTCACAGTTGTGTGGAATTAGTCATGTAAAGAAATGAGTTGTGACGTTTGTAATGGGTGCATTTGTTCTGTGTCTTCTTAAAAGCAGCCCAAGCCACAGGGTGGAGTGTGTTTGGGCTGCTGAGCCAGGTTAACCAGACGGGCATGTCCATTTATGTCTATTTACCTGTATCTATATGTCAATAGAAGTCTCTATCCGTATCATGTCAGAGACTGCTTGTGTGTACAGAATGAAGCCTCAGTAAATTGTATAATCTGTTTCACAGCATGATGATCGGGAAAACATGGATATGCGCAACAGAGGTCGAGGACGTTTCATGCGCAGTCGTAATAACTACCGACGTCCCTTCCGACCGTATCGAAGCCGAGGAACCTTCCGGGGCCCTTACAGGGGGAGAGGAAACTATATCAATGATTCTCGAGCCAGATCACCCCGGAGAACATACTCTGAACGTCGTAATGGTATGGATGTTTTGATGATTTTTGGTGTGGGTAAACTGGGGAATTGATGGTTGTTGGGGGTGGAATGGAAAGGTAGGGGGGACAGTTCAGTAGGGTGTGACATTTGTGTTTTTTTGTATATGTGACTTTCTTATTAAAAAAAAAAAAATTGTTTTTTTTCATGCCATACTGGATGTAATTTCAGAGCAGAGGAATGCTGTGGCCCCTTTTGCTTCAGGAGAAGTGCTGTGGCAGAAGCAGATCCCTGTTAGCCAGGGCTGACTGTGTTCCTTCCACCTGATGGTAGGCTGCTGACCCCAACCCTGACAAGTCTGTTGCATCCATGCCGAAATGGGCGGCTAGAAGTCTTGTCTGTAACATATCTTCCCAAATCTTCTTTTAGTTTATCTTATTTATAGTTAATTCATGTGGCTGAAACCCCTGCGCATTGTGGCCACATGGCATAGCAGAATGGGGTGTAGCATGCAAAGACCAGTCTGCACATGCCCACTCTTCTTTCCTGGATGAAACTGGATGGCACCGAAATGGACAGACCAAGAATATGTGACTTAGTCGGCCAGTGCCCATGGTTTCTGTTTTTTTTGTTTTTTTTGCTCCAAGTGGAATGCTGGCCTGGTGAGAATGTCTCCAAGTGAAATGCTGGCCTGGTGAGAATGTCTCCAAGTGGAATGCTGGCCTGGTGAGAATGTAGAAGCAGTGACATGAAAACAAATGACAGGGGGTGATGCGCCCTTTGTCTGTTAGTGTGCAAACCCAGTGCTGGGATCATGGTGTCATCCATTGCAGATGACTGGGGGCAATGTGCCCCTTGTATGGGCAATGGGGTGCTGTGACAATGCTGATTTCGAATGCAGATGACAGAGTGATGTGCCCTTGTGTGGCAATGTTCAAGCTGTGACAATGAGGATGTTTAATGCAGACAGCAGAGTGATGTGCCCTTGTGTGGGCAAAGTCCGTGCTGTGACAATGTGATGATGTTTAATGCAGAAGACAGAGTGATACGCCCCTTGTGTGGGCACGTCCATGCTGTGACAATGATGATGTTTAATGCAGAAGACAGAGTGATACACCCCTTGTGTGGGCAACGTCCGTGCTGTGACAATGATGATGTTTTAATGCAGAAGACAGAGTGGTATGCCCCTTGTGTGGGCAAAGTCTGTGCTGTGACATGACTATGTGTTATGCCATTGACAGAGAAATATGTGTTCCTTGTGTGTTGTGTGTTCTAATTCAGTGCACTGTCTGTTTCAGATGATAATCGCAGTGTGGAGAGGGAGTGGAAACATGACAAGTTTTCAGAACTGGAGACGGACGGAGAGAAAGCGTCGCATCGGGAGGAAGAGGAGCATCCTCACAGTACGTCAGAACGCTGAGTGGAGTGACACCGGCAACGGCACGCTTCACCAGGATTTCTACGTGGTTTGCTGATGGCAGGGTTGTGGCAGAACTGTGTTGGATTGCATCCTTTGAGTTTCGTGTTAGGCCCAACGTGTGTGCGTGTGTGTGTGTGTGTGTGTGTGGTTTGGTGTGGATGATTTCTGACAAAAAAGTCTTGTACAAAGTTCTTGACTGTACAGTCCAATCTTCCAGCCTGCTTGTAAATAAATTGAGTGGTAATTGTTGCATATACCTTTGATATGTTGTAAAGTTACGCTGGTGAGGTGATTTCCATCCAGAGACATGCCCGTCAGTGTATATCATAGGTGCTTCGTTTAATTAGCATGACTGTTAGGGGCTGCCATTGCGTCGGTGGCTGTGTGTGCTGCAGTGACTGTGAGCCAACATTGCCATCACCATCATCTCCACGGTTGGCCCTCGCCGGAACAGAAATCCCTCCCTGTCCTAAACAGCAGTGTCAGACTGTCGGGTCTGTTGCAGGCAGCACTGTGGTGATGAAGGAAGGAGTGAAGGTGAAAAGCATTGTCAGTGTGGACCAGGGCAAACTGGACATCAGGGGGCCAGTGAAAACCACAGATGCCCAGTGCATGCATGGCTGGATTCGGTAGATTTCCTCAGCTGTTTCTTTTTCTCTCTCTCTCTCTCTCTTTTTTTTTTTTTTTTGTAAGTAGAAAGAGCAGCCTGCTTTTGACTGGTGTATGTTAGACATGCAATATCCTGCTCTTGAAGAAGGTAGGAGACCAGCAGGCAGTGGAGTGCTGGAATGAATGTAGGTGCCAAACGGTATGGCCTTCAAGCACACTGACCTGTTGGTCCTCGCCATGGACTGCGCTCTTGCTGCGGGCGCAACACTTCTTGGGTGCAGGGTGTGAACTCATTGGAACAGCTGCTAGAAGGAAGGTGTGCTGGGGAAAAGTTTCATGTATTGGCAGTAACCTTGCTGAACAGATCCTGTGGGTGGGTACCGCCATTTTAACTGTGTTGTGTTTGGCAGAGTTTCTCTCTCCTCAAGTCCGATTATAGTTTTACCAGTTTTTTTTTGACTGACGACAGTTGTGATCATTTTTCTGAACAGGGTCTTCACCAGGGATCTGTAGGGGGATGCAGAGGGTGTCTTGGGTCAGTGTCTTCACCAGGGATCTGTAGGGGGGTGCAGAGGGTCTTTTGGGTCAGGGTCCTCACTAGGGATCTATAGGGGGATGCAGATGATGTCTTGTGGATCGGGTCTTCACTCACTAGGGATCTGTAGGGTGATGCAGAGATGTCTTGTGGGTCAGAGTCTTCACTATGGATCTGAAGGGGGACAGAGAAGCTGGTTCTGGGGTCGTGGGGGGGGGGAGGGGGGGGGGGGGGGTGGGGGGGGGGGGGTGACGGGTGAATTCGCAGACAGACCAAGCTAGCAACCATCCATGGTTTTGTGAATTCGCTGACAGGCGAAGCTAGCATAACCGTTGGGAGTGACGGAGTTAACTGCTTGGCGAAGGCGCAGCATAACTGTCTCACCGGCGCAGTTTGTACTGGTAGAAGACAGGAATGTAGAATATGTCACGATTGCCTTGCCCCTTCCCTACCTCACTCCACCACCACTCCACCACCACCACCACCACCCCCCCCCCCCCCCCCCCCCCCCCAA
Source organism: Conus betulinus (assembly GCA_016801955.1). Lineage (NCBI taxonomy): Eukaryota > Metazoa > Mollusca > Gastropoda > Neogastropoda > Conidae > Conus > Conus betulinus. The sequence goes on from JADBJO010010013.1 coordinate 44,105, forward strand.
TAAAATATAAAAAAAAAATCACCACCAAAAACAACAGAGCATCTACGGTCAGAAAGTTATTTTTAGAGAAAGGAACTGGGAAATTTCAGCATGGAAAAGTTGCTTGTGGATTTTGGATGTCATGTAAAATTGGGTTGCCACAGAAACTGGTTGTTATTAATATGTTAGGAAGGGTGATATATCAGTTTTGGGTTGTTTTTTTTTTTAACCTTAAACTTGACTGTAGGAGGAGATAGTGGAGGAGGGGGGGTTGAGGTGGTGGGGAGCTCGATGGTCTAATTGACCCATTTCTGCAATAAGATGCATTTGCAGACACTGTATTTTTGAATCTGTGGACACAGCTGAATAGGAATTTATGTGGAAAGATTTAAGTCCCTTGGATGACATACAGAGTGTAGTTTTTTGCAGTTTAAAAGAAAAAGAGAAATGAAAAACATGCTGAAGCATCGGACCTACAAGTTTATGCTTATATGAAGATAAGTCTTAATCCCTAATGTACAGCAAAATTAAATGCTGCACTGAACTGTATATGAATGGAAAATATTGGTGAGATACAACCAAACTATAGCTAGTTGTGTTTAATGTGGGTGACCTCTTATTCTTACTTACAGAGTGCCCTTACCTGTGAGGAGCTCGCATAGTGGTGAGCTACAAATGAAAGCTGACATGTTACGGGACATGAAAATAAATTTGGTTTGGTTTTAGTTTGAAACGATACATGAAATTAACTATGAATTTGGGTTAGTTTTAGTTTTAAATGGTATTGTCCACACTGCTGTCAAATTTTTGATGACTGAATGTTGGGTTCTTGAATAAAGTCATCGTTGAAATGGATTTGAATGAGTGTATTTGTGCAGTGCTTAGTTTGTTATTGGAACATGCCGGATGCTTGTTGTCTTTGAATTGAGTAATGTTTATGTGGTATGAAAACACTGAAACATGGATGTATATACCAACACACTCCTCCACACACAAGGGCACACATGCATACAAACCAACACACCTGACACATTTTTACTCTTCGCTTTAAATCCATGTAAACTCCAACTGACAACAAACAATTCATAACAAGTTGGAAATATATTTTAATTGTGAAATCCCAGAGCAGCTTCAACTATGCTATATTGATGCAGTAGCCATTTCTTTTAATACTGTGTTGAGGTCAAAATTCATTCTAGAATATTTTTTTGCAACTAAAAATGAATTATATTATACTAGCAAATCACACAGCAGAAGAACAGCAGACATCTATTCTATTAGTCAAACTAGTGTTACTTAATCTTCAGATTGCTGCGTAAAAGCTGGGGTATGTGCCATAATTACAAGACAATACAGTGTTCAAAAACATTCTATCTGTAGCAAAGGGGCAGCAAAAGTAGGAATGAAAGAGGAAAAAGAAAATGCAAAGTCAAAGAAAGTAGCAGAAAAGGGGAAATGGCTAAAGCAGCATTCCCAGAGCACTGAGATGCAAGCTGTGCTGAATGCTTGGCATCCCCACCACTTGAAGGATGAAATGAGCATGCGTGGTTCCACTTGACCTCTGTAAATCCTTACAATGAGTGAAAGATGTTGCTGGCTCCCGCGACTAAGCAGTTATTGTTGTCAGTAGTGTGCAATACCGCAGTATGTTTGTTGAGTTTTCAAAGAAACAACAAAGGTGCCACCTAAAAAAGCAAAACAAGCTACATTTTCTTGTGAAAAGTAGAAAAGAAAGAAGAGAAAAAGAAACACCCGAAGGTGCTGGGGAGGACCCAGAGAAGCACTGTCTCCACCTGCCTTTAGAGCAGTCCTGTACCACCCTTGGAGGCCTGCGCTGTGTTGACAATGGGTACAGGCACGCGCAGGACACTCCATTAAGATATCAAGGGACATAACTGCACCTGAACAGAGGTAAATCAGACTACAGGATGCAACTCATAACAGCCTTAAAGTAGCATCCCCATGGGTGTACCAGCCCGTACTTCATGACTGAAAGCCCACCGGCAAGAACACCACCCTCCAGCTGTCGAGCATACCCCACAGACCCAACCACCCATGACCACGTACAGATGAAGACATAGCCACTCCAGACACAGCCAAGCTTTCGCCATGTGGTCTTATGTGCCCTCAAGAGAGAATCCAAAGTTTTTGTCTTTCCCACTGTCAACAGGACTTTCCCTGTGGTCAGTGGGTCTTTCCTCACCGTCACTGGACCTTTCTCCAGGGTCAGCCTAGTTAAGGCAAAGAAGAAAAGAAACGCCCAAAGGTGCAGTTTAGGACCCAGAGAAGCACTGTCTCCACCTGCCTTTAGAGCAGTCCTGTACCACCCTTGGAGGCCTGCGCTGTGTTGACAGTGGGTACAGGCACATGCAAAACAAGCTACATTTTCTTGTGAAAAGTAGAAAATATACAAAGATAACCTCTTAAGACACAAGTGCTGAGGGTTCTTGGAATGAATCCGCAAGGGACTAAATTATAATAGACTAATAAATTCCAAGGATAAGCAACCGAGCACCATTCTAGCAACTTAGACAGAGCAGCTAGGTGTTGCAATAACTGCAAGAAATATTCAGTTATAAACAAAGCTTGCTCTTATGTCTTAGATTGAAGAAATAGGGGGAGATAGGCATACATATCTCAGTGGTAGATGATTCTGTCTAACAGTATGTGCTTGAGAGGGTGCTCGGTTACTTATCCTTGGAATTTATTAGTATTATTATATATATATATATATGTATATATATATATATATATATGATACACTAACTTATGTTTATAATTAATGTTTTGACAAAAGCCACGTTCCCTTAAAATTTAAACAAGCGAAAGTTACACCTTTACATAAAATGAGCGATCCCACTAGTTTCTCAACTGTAGACCTGCCTCAATATCACCCTTTTTGTCAAAAACCACTCAGAAACCATGTTGAAACGTAACTGTCCTCTCGGCTAAAATACCTTGATCTCATTCATGAAAAGCAGATCAGGTTTTCAATAAAACCACTCTTGTCACACTTCTCTTATTATATAACTTATAGATAAATGTCTTACAAATATTTAAAATAACGACCTTACTAGATTTTTTGGGATAGATTTTGCAAAAGCATTGGATGTTATCAACCATTCACTTATGATCTAGAAAAACTTGTGTGTACAAAGTATCGAATCAAGCCTTAAAATCTATTACCTCTTTCCTCCTGATCGTCAGCAGTTCGTTGAAATTAATGGGAAAAAGATCAAAGTTACTCCCCTTAAAATTTGATGTCCTTCAAAGATCAGTATTAGGGCCCCTGCTCGTCTCAATTCATATGAATGACTTGCCATGTATGTACACAGTGTTGTGAAATATTTGCTGATTATACCTCCTTACGGTCACAGGGTCGTAATTCCACTGAACTGGTAAGTAATCTGCAGACAAACATCAGCAAGCTAATTACATGGACAGAAATGAATCGTATGTCGCTCGGTGCTAATAAAACAAAGTGCATGTATATCACAACACGACAAAAGCAGCAAAAAATCAGTTCCTCACTCGCATCACTATTTCATGCCCAGGGATAAAAGATTGAAGAGGTTTACATAGCATAAAGTCTTAGGAGTTATCATTGACAACGACTTTTCTTGGTCTTACCACATTGCTGATCTTGGAAAACATATTTTCAAAGGAATACATCAACTTGCAAAAATAAAAATTTTCTGAATCTTCATTCCAGGAAGATATTTCTCCATCCGCCTATCCTTTTGCATGTCAATTATGCATCCACTTCCTGGGATAATGCCAGCGAAACTAATCTGAAACGAGTAAGCCGTTTACATAACAGAGCCATTAAGTTTGTTCATTTGAAATCTAGTACCTTGACAAAGAGTGATTACAAAACTTTGAACATTCTTCTTTTAAAGATAGACTCTACTTCAACAAATGCTTATGCATATACAATATAATGAATTGATCAGCTCCGAAAAAAATCACCGAAAGTTTTGTCATCAATAGAAATAGACATACACATAAACTGTCTTTTCCAAGACCCCGAAGCAATCTTTATAAGTCAACTTTTGTAGATACTAGAGGGATCGCATGTAATAACTTGTCTTCCTCTTTAAAATCATGTACCTCGAAACAGGCATCCAAAAAACACTAGAAAAGGATGTGATGGAAACTCTATGCAACGATCAAAAGTCATCTCTCTCTCTCTCTCTCTCTCTCTCTCTCTCTCTCTCTCTCTCTCTCTCTAACTGCATTTGGAATTGATGATCCAACAATTGTTTCTTATTATCTCATAAGTGGTAATGTGAGTATTGTACATACATGTATGGTTGAAGTTGTTTGCTTTTGAAAATGTTTGTAATTTTCCCGTTGCACGCTATGTTTGTTTCTTTTTTTGTGTGGGCAGGAGTAAAAAAAAAAAGCTTTGACAGCTTTTTCTTCACCCCCCCCCAAAAAATACAAACATAATTTAAAAAGATCATTTTGACTTGACTTCACACACACACACATGCGCGCGCGCACGCGCGCGCTCGCGCATGTACGCACACACGTATACACACACACACACACGGACGCACACACGCATGCAAACACACACACCTACACCTACACATCTATACACAGACACGCCCATAGCCACACACACACATACATTCACACAACAACCACACCCTCCCACCAGCCCTTTCCCCTACCCTCCCCCCCCCCCCCCCGCCCAACTCCCCACCTCCACATCATATACAGTCGAGTGAAAAGGTCAGAGTTCTGTGTCGGTGGGGCTTGGATATGTTTTCGAGTGTCGCCATCCAGCGAACACAAACGCACAACTATTAGCCCTGACCACTCGGCCTCCCCAACCCACAACCCTGACCCCTCTGCCACATCTGATCACCACCACCACCCTGTCCCCTGCATCCCTGACAATCTCCCCCTCTCTGACGATGAAAGATCAGTCTTGGCAAAAAACTGAAATTCATCCCCACTCGGCCCACCACCGATGGATACCAGAACCACCTTGATGTGGAAAGATTTTCTAGAAAACTTCGCTGGATGGCGACACTGGAAAACATACCCAGGCCCCCACCGACACAGAACTTGACATTTTCACTCGACTGTTTCAAATCCCAGAGCTCCGCCAACCACCCTCCAACAAATCCAGCGAAGCTGAATTCTACATAAAATAAAATGCAAAAAAAACCCACCAGGCAAATCAAATCCAAACCTGTCCGACACTGTAAACCTACACAAGACCAACAGAAAGCCCTGAAATAGTTAAGAGAACGACAAGACATAGTCATCAAGCCAGCAGACAAGGGTGGTGCAGTTGTGGTCTGGGACAAACAACTGTACATAACAGAAGCTCAAAAACAACCGTCAAACACAAATTTCTACACACCACTCACAACATCACTTCTCCCACAACGCCAGAAACTCATCGCAAACTCAATCAAAGAAGAAATCAAACTCAACAACCTGACGACCACAGTCAAACTCCTGATCATGACAGACACTAAACAGCCCACCTTCTACCTGCTTCCCAAAATACATAAAAAGAAACATACCTGGTAGACCCATTGTCTCTGCTTGCAGCTGCCCCACCGAACACATTTCACAGTACTTCGACTTTCTCCTTCAACAAACAGTACAGAGCCTCCCCACAAACCTCAAAGACACAACCCACACACTCCCACTTTTCAACCCAGCCTCCTCTTCACACTTGACGTGGTGTCACTCTACACCTCTATCCCCACGCTGATGGACTGAAGGCCATCACATTCTTCCTCGACGAACGGTCCCCAGTCACAACACCCTCCCACCACTACAGTGGTCAGACTTGTAGAATTAGTCCTCACCCTCAGCACTTTTTAATTCAACAATCACACATTCTCACACAATTAGAGAGAGAGAGAGAGAGAGGCATGCCATTATTACATTTTTCTGTTTCTTTTTTATACAACACTGTATGCTAGATCCTGCATTGGATTTTGATTAGACAGCGACAATGAATCAACAGCACAGAAGACACATATTTATCATTGTGTAGTTATAATGCTTTGAGAGAATACAGAACTTTTACATTTTACAATGCTTTGAGAGAGTATAGAACTTTTACATATTGGCATTTACATGCACTGACATAGCGTATTGATAATTGTAATTGTAGTGTATTTGCAAGCTGTAATACTTAAAGACAGCAACAATCACTTTGTGAAGGTAATTGAAAGTATATTGTTCGTGGTATAGTACAAACATGTAGCTGCATGGGTAGGCATTGATAATGTCAAATATACTGCATTTGTTCATAACCCGTGCGAGTGTGCAAAGTACGTAAACAATTTTCGTCTGAAAGATTCTGAGCTTCGATAGCATTTCAGCTCTTGTGAAAGCGAGTTCCAGAGAAGAGGACCAGAGCAAACAAAGACTTGATTTAAGCAGTTCAATTCTTGGTACTGGAACCTGAAGTTTTGTTAACTTTCTAGAGTTTGAGCTAAATTTTGATTGGGTAGCTTGTGCAGCTAATCCACATTATTGTTTGTATGAACATTCCTTTATTGATAGCAAACATATCCCTTAGCGGAAGAACTCCAGCTTGAATATAGTCTAGTTCTGTGAGGCTCGAGGATTTCAGAACTGCTTTAGGGCCGCATTTGTAGATACTGATTAGAGGTTTCATTGAATTTGCGCTAGCCAAGTCAAATAGTGTCGAACAGTAAATGATTGAGGAGAGTATAAATGCATTCAGGATGATTTTCTGGCATGTAAGTTACAAAAAAAAAATGGCTTAATTCTGCATAACTGATATGTTTGTCTAGATAACGTTTTGTTTTGCATAATGTTTTTGACGTGAGCAGTCCAAGAGAGATTGTTGTCAATTATTACGCCTAGTACACGATGATTGTCTATATCCTCAATTCTTACATTGTTGATATAAATAGAAGGAAACTGTCTTATGTTTTGTTGTCTTTGACGGGTTGTTATAAGCATGAGTTCTAATCTTGCTGGGGTTTAGTGACATATGATTAACTCTACACCATTCACTTAATAGGCTATGTCTACAGATTTTTGTAATGATGCATACACTGAATAAAGGTTAGAGATGTTTGTATCAATCATCGTAAAAGAGTTCACAGATTCTTCAATATGAAGAGGGAGATCATTTACATAGAAAATAGGAGAGGACCTAAAACTGAGCCCTGGGGTACTCCATATTTGACTGGTAATATATCGCATGTTGAAGAATTCAAACAGATAAATTGTTGACGATTGTCAAGGAATGATGAAATCAGGTGGAGCACGTTTCCTGTTATGCCATACGATGACAGTTTTTTTTTTTTTTTTTTTTTTTTTTTGCACAACAGCTTGTGGTCTACGACATCAAAAGCATTTGCAAAATCAACAAACAATGCTCCACAATATTTAGTTTCATTGATAGTCACATACCAGTGTTCTACTAGGTTTGTTAGACCAGTATGACACAAACTATTTTCCTGAAGCCAAATTGGCTGTCACTCAGTAGATTATGTGTCTCAAGATGGTCGTAAGCATGTTTATTTATGTGTTTTTCTATAAGTTTGGATAACACTGGCAAAATAGATATTAGTCTGTAATGGTTTGGATTAGAATTTGTCACCAGATTTGTAGATGGGAATGATTTTTGCTACTTTGAACTGTGCTGGAAAGTGACATTTTTCAACGCACAAGTTGTAGATGTAAGTAAGCGTTTCCGATATGACTGGAGCTGTATGTTTTAGAATGTGACTATCAATTCCATCCAATTCACGACTGCCTGTCTCCTTCAGATGATGTAAGGAATAGTTAACATCAGTTTCAGGCATTAAGGGGGTTGACAGTTGGGAATGAAAATTCTTGGATTTCCAGAACAATGTTAGTTTTTCAAGGTAATTTAGTTGAGTAAGATTTTGAATAATTGTACGTTCTGCCACACTTGTAAAATGTTGATCGAGTTCATTTGAGGTGATGCTGCGTGGTTAGATTGCGTTGTATTTAGAGAGAGAGAGAGAGAGAGAGAGAGAGAGAGAGAGAGCGAGAGCTTACCTCAAATGTCCGCCTTGTCCGAGAGAGAGAGACAGAGAGAGATAGAGAGAGATAAACTTGCCTCAGGTGGGAATCGAACCGCGGATCTTTGAACACTAGTCTGTCGCCTTACCCACAGGGCCAATCTGCCACGTTTAGATCAGTGAGAATTATTTCCTAAAAATCAAGGGGTCAGACTCGGTGCGAAAGAGAAATCCTGTGAATGGGTGTCAGATTATACTGGGTGCACACACACACACACACACACCACACGAACACACACACACGCACGCACACACACACACATGCACACGCACACACACACACACACACACACACACACGCGCGCGCACGCGCGAGCGCGCGCGCGCGCGCACACACGCACACTGCACACTCAAAATTTTTTCGATGAAAAGAGAACGCCATCAAGGTGACCCTATACCACTATAGCTGCTTGTATTACCTGTAGAACCATCAAGGTGACCCTATACCACTATACCTGTTTGTATTATCCGTAGAACCATCAAGGTGACCACTATACCTGTTTGTATTATCTGTAGAACCATCAAGGTGACCCTATACCACTACACCTGTTTGTATTATCTGTAGAACCATCAAGGTGACCCTATACCACTATACCTGTTTGTATTATCTGTAGAACCATCAAGGTGACCCTTATACCACGTACTACACCTGTTTGTATTATCCGTAGAACCATCAAGGTGACCCTATACCACTATACCTGTTTGTATTATCTGTAGAACCATCAAGGTGACCCTATACCACTATACTTGTTTGTATTATCTGTAGAACCATCAAGGTGACCCTATACCACTATACCTGTTTGTATTATCTGTAGAACCATCGGCGTGCAACTGGGAAAAGGTGAGGAGGAAATGAAAGAAATGTTGGACACAGAGTTCAGGACAAGCCAGTTTTCAGACAATACATCTTCCACACGAGGAGGGGATAGAAAACTTTATGAGCAACTTTTTGACTCATTAAAGAAACAGACCGACAGAACAGCGCACAGTTCCGTTAGACTAGAAGACACTATGGCACCGCCATTCCAGACAAACACGGTGACACAGAGACTCTGAAGACTCTTCATTCAACATTTATTGACCAAAATATATGAAAACTTTCTTTCGAAACAGTACACACTTACTGTTTTCATCTGTAGAAAAAAAGAGCGACACAAAATCAACTCACCTGTTCCCGATAAAAGTGAATGCGAATGCGAGCAATACAATGTTTGAAAAAACAAACAAACCGCCCTTGTCAGCCAGCTAATCCTGGTCATGACAATGTGTCTTAATGTTCAGATAATGATACACTCGTGTGTCTCACGCATGGGCGTCACCTATAGAGGGTAACAGAACGAACACCAGTTCCACTGCAGGGTTTAATGTTTTGCCCCAAGCTTCCTTTTCCTAAGAAACATTTTAATCCCTCACCGTCGCAATTCTTGCGTTTATCGTTGTATCTGTGACGGTCAAGCAAGATTCGTCAGCGTGTGTGTGTGTGTTCGTGTGTGTGTGTGTGTGTGTGTGTGTGTGTGTGTGTGTGTGTGTGTGTACGTGAGTGCGTGTGTATATTATTTTGGCTTTTGCGTAGAGTAAATCAATCAATCAACGTTATATGAACACAATCAAACGAATGAATAGCGGAAACAACAGAAGAAGAAAGAAGACGAAGAGAAGAAGAAGGAGAAGAAGAAAGAACAGATACAACAACAACAACCTGAAGGAACAACAAGGAACGATCTTAAGCCTATATCTTTTCATCTTTTAAAAAGAGTCCGTCCCACCGGAAATGGCGTCACCGTCACGTGCTTATTTGATGGCACAGCATCGCGCAAAACTCTGAAACACACCCGTGACACAGACACATGTATATATGCACAAGCGCACGCACAGGAACACACACACACACACACACTCTCTCTCTCTCTCTCTCTCTTTCACACTCTCTCTCTCTCTCTCTCTCTCTCTCTCCTCTCTCTCTCTCTCTCTCTCTTTAAGTTCACAAAAAGATTTTGCGAAATGAGCCAAAACAATACAGTCGTTAACATCCATAAATACGTTTTGCTTCTGTCATCTTAACTTCAACAAAATGAAGTGAAAAATAGATTGCAGTTAAACGTTCCTTTTCGCCAGTTCCAGCATGGAGTCAAAAACCAATGTTTGATATTGATCACACACGTTTTTGTCCAAAAAATCACTCACTCACCCAACATGTTAAGGACCTCAGTAGATTCTCACTTAGAAAATCACTATGTATAAACTATCTACAAATATATATATATGATGGATCTATTCTCGAAACAGGCGACGCAGGGGCAGCCTTTGTGATTCCTTCATTAGAAATAAACAACGGTATCACATGAGTAGACGTTATTCAATTTTTACTGCTGACTATAATAGTAGCCATACTTATGGCCTCACATTATCTTGCAGACCTTCTGATAAACGCTTGTAAAATATATTTTATAGATTAAACCTGTCTAATATGCCCTTTAGATCCCCAAATATAAATACACGATTAGAGATGATAACAGAAATAAAGCATTTAATTCCACCAATTGGCTATTAAAGGAATTAGTACCACCTTATGTTGGGTGCCTTCGCACTGCGGAATATTTTCGAATGAGTGGGGTAGATCAGGCTGCTAGGAGAGCACAGCGCGCAACAGAGAAAGCTCAGTCCGCCTAATTATAAAACTAGACCTTTCTCAGTATTATAACTGTATAGAGAAAATGTTGAGGGATCGATTTAATGATTTTCTGATAAATTCAAATAGTCAGTATTATCAGCAGTGCGTTAAAGGAATGAAAGGAACCGATCCTAAATTCTTTTTAAATAACGTACCCATTTTTTTTTTTTTTATTCTAGATCA
>JADBJO010010013.1:62500-77150 GCA_016801955.1 Conus betulinus
CCTCCACCCGTGAATACGAAGAAACGTCAACAACGGAGAGAGGTTGTTGCTCGCGTCCTTTCTTCTCTTTCTGCCGCTGTTGTTCTTTCTGACCTGGCCCACTGTTTGAGACATGATGATCCCACGCATACACACAGACACAAGACACAGACATACAGCACACAGAAGAAGACAAGAGAGAACTCCGAAACGGGATGGAAAGGGATAGGGGGTACAGCATGAACGAAAATAATTTGGAAATGGAAATGTACTAAACGTAAGAAGAGAGAGTAGTAGAGAGTGAGAATAGAGAGAGAGTAGAGAAGGATAGAGAGAGAGAGACAGAGACAGACGAGCAGACAGACAGACAGGACAGACAGTGAGACGAAGGACCAGAGACATAGACAGACTCGACAGCCATACAGACATACAGACCTGCCAGACCAAAGCACCACAAACACACAGACGCGTGTCCACAATTCAAAACACAATAACGCTCGTCTTCTCATTTTGTAAATGACGTTAAAGCTGCCAACGTATCTCTGACATTGTTGTTTAATTTGTTTTATTTTTTATACTGAAGACAAAAAAAACTAACTCCTCCGCTCACCATTCTGCCCGCTGGTACACCGACACAAGCCAACTCCTCCTCCTACTTCCAACACCAAGCCGTGCTAAATGGACAAGGTGTAGGTCAGGAAAGCACCGCGTTGGGTTGGTCACCGCAGTCTAGGTCTTCGCAGCTGCAAAGAGCCGAAAGACCAAACACGCTGTATGGGTTGTGAGAGGTATTAGTGTGCATTTTGGGCGCGGCTCGTTGGCGAGGGGCTGGTGTTGGTGATGGGGACGGCTGCGGGGGCTGTGGCAACAACTCGGCGGGTGAAAAACGTTGGGTGATTTGTAACCGGTGTGGTCCCTGTTAGGTTACGGCGGGCAGAAGCATTTCTCCGTGCACTATAGCGTGCATCTGGTTAGGGGCCGAAAAAAAGTGTTGTTGGGGCGTGGCAGGAAATTAGCGGCTGCGGGTCTTACAGTTTCGTGCCCTGGGGGGTTTGTTTTTGGTTTAGAGAAGAGGTGAGAGGGGAGGAGCGAATGATAAGAGGAGAGAGAGAGGAGAGAAGAGAGTGGGTGTGTGGTGTGTGTGGGCTGTTCGCGGATTGTGAATGTGCGTGGGGCGGGGGTTGCGTTGGGCGTTGGGGCGGTTGGGTGGGTGGAGGTGGGTGTTGGGTGTGGTTGTGTGGGCTTTGTGTGGGTGTGGTGTGGTGGGGTTGTGTGTGTTAGTGATGTGTGTTTCAGGTGAATTTAACCGGGAGAAAAATCAAACAGTTGACACAGTACGTGGTGGTGCGGGGGGCCCTCCTCTTCTTGCTTCGGGGGGGGGGTTCTTCTTTTTTCTGTTTTTTTTTATTTTTTTTTTGTTTTTTAAAGAACACATATCTTTTGTACCTTAATCAGCAGTTTAGGATGCACAATTGTTATCAGACAGGGTGGTACGTTGGTACATGAGTCCAACCACCGGGTTTGTGGGTGTTTCGTTTTTGCTTGCGTGGGCTTTTCCAATCCGGGTTTTCACATTACGCTCCTATCACAATCTGAAAATAAAAGGCCATCTTCCCATCGAGCATTCTTGCACGTGTACGGGTGGGGGCCGCCATGGGGGGCGTACCGGTTCATTGTTGTCCGGGTGCGCACATAGATGTAGATTTTTGTGAACATGATATAATGTCTGTCCTGCATCGTTGGCGAGCAGACTGTAAGGGCGGTGGGCGTGCACGCAGCATATCTTTACGGGGAACGCGCTGTCGCGCGGGCGCGGCGGCGCACACACAGCGAGGAGAGGAGGGGGACAGTCAAGCACACAGGGGAGGGCCATAAACGAGACATCACACACAGAAAAAATCAGCTCGTTACCACGCAGGCCCGCGCGCGCGCGCGCGCGCATCGCACCCACACAAGCACACCACACCACCACCACTCACATGACACCTCTAGGCTACCACCACCACGCCCTGCACGCACAAACTTCTCGCGCTCTCACCACACACAGCCACAGACAACGGCCACACAACGAAAACACACACACTCACACACCACACAAAACCAGGGATAACACTTTTCTAAATATCATAAAACATTATTTGTTTTGTGAATAAGAGCGTGAGTAATGAAAGTCTCCTACTACTACTAACTAACCCCCGTAACCCCGACCAACGCAACAAACACCAACACAAAACTATGAACGGCCACATCGGTATTTATCCAAAGTCTGACCCGCAGACGGGTCGTAGGGGTAATCATGTATCTCTAATTCTCACCGTCTTAAAACCCCGAAGGAACCCCATTGTTTGTTTTGTTTTTATATCTAACTCAGTGGACGCAAAGCCCTACTCACAGTTCTTTCATGGCTCCGTCCGTGGTCGCGTGAGACTGCTATGGACGGGTCCCACCGCAAAAACGCAGTAACATCCCCTTGATGGCAGATGCAGCCAAGACACAAAGCACGCCCCTTTCTTCGGGAATCCTCCATTGGCGCAGGGCGGTGGGGTATTCATACACAAACGCGTAAACACGAATCGGTCCTCGTCGCGGGTTCAGTTCAAAAAAAAAAAACGAAACACTGAACGCTCGGCCGGGGAGAGGGGGGGGCACATCGTATGAAATTATTTTGATACCTCATCATCAAGCAGAGTACTCTACACATGCAAACAGTTATTCAACGGCGTCGGTCAGTACGGCATGGTCATCGGGGGGCGGTCCGGCAACGTCCTCGGTCAGTGGAGATTGAAAGAGAGGACCGTTCGGTCGCGCCATCGTCGTCGTACAGGGATGCGTGTGGGTGCGCCCCGGGAGCGGGTCGGTCAAATCATCGTCGTCTCCGTCAGCTCAGCGATGGTGACGAGGAGCCCGCCGGCTGGCCTCCATTCAATCCTCCGTCAGCACTCAATCATCAACAATCAAATCATGCAGAGCCAAAGGGGACTCGCCATCATCCATCATCCTTCGGTCGTCGTCGTCATCGCCTCAACCATTGTTATTTTTTTATTATTGTTTTTTCTTTTAGGTTTGTTTTATTTGTATGTTCAGATGGTTTTATTCCCTGTTCAGAACCGGTGTCATGTTCATTCATTTTTTTTTTTTTTTTCTAAAATAACGTGTATTAGCAAGAAGAAGGCTAAAAACCAAAACGACTAGAAATCCCAGCCTATTTCGACCCCCCTCCCTCCGGGGCCACACACCTTCCCATCCCCGCGGCCCCTCCCATTTCCACCCCTCTTCTTCGGTATTGCCCCAACAAAAATGGTCGCAACGCACTATAACTGCCTTCACCCCCGCCCCGGAAAACCCCGGGGCGGGCCCCCCCCCCACCGCCCCACCTCCACCTTCCCCGATGCCACCATCTCACTCACCCTCCGGGTGAGGCACCCCCCCCAAGCCCTCCCAATGCCGTATATCCGCGCCCGCACCCCCCTCCCCCCCCTCGCCCCACCCCCCCCCCCCCCCCCCCAGATCCTATGCCCTGCACATATATACGCTTGACACTCCCGTGTGTTACACGTCCTACACTCCAGTGACTTTCGTTGGTTGCTTAGGCTGACAGCAACAAAAAAAAAATACTGCGCCAAGGCCTTCAAATGACCAGAGTTTTTATAGACTGGCGCGATTAATTTGGGTTCGAGAATTTTTTGTTGTTGTCATTGTTCTGAAAGTTGCTGTCTCCTCCTTTTCTTTCATAGGGCCATCAGTACACGCCATGTGGTTCCAAGCAGATCTGGTTATAAAATCAAGAAATCGAATGACGATTTGGACGCTTCATTGGTGGCGCAAAGTACAGGGTAACCGGGTAGTTCCACAAGGCCTGAATGCACCTCACCTGAGGGTATTCATGTATTTGAAGCCGTGTGTTTGGTGAGGTCAATCAGTGCGGTGGAAAATCCCTCCAAAACATGTAAGAAATTGGTGTGATTTGTTCTTTGATCCAATTATTCGTTTTAACATAATGCTGGGCTTGGCCTCAAAATTGTGGTAGCCTCTCCAAACTTAAGCCCTATAATAGGTTTTGAGGCCAAGTCCCAACTGGTGGTGTTGGCCCCGATCCTTCTGAAAAACCAATGTTGTTGGCGCTTAGCCAAGTATAATAGGGCCGTGCACATGGTTAAGGGAGTCTTTCGTCGCACTTGAAGAACCAATAAGAAGAGTAACTGCATTCATGTGGTGATGTGTTCGTGAGTTAGTGAAGAGATAAGGGTGTGGTGTGTGTGTGATGTGTTGTGTGTGTGTGTGGTGTGTGATGTGTAGTTGTGTGTGTGTGTGTGTTTGGGGCGCTCTTCTCTCTCTCTCAAATCTCTCGCTCTCTTCTCTCTCGAAATCGTCTCTCAATCTCGCGACCCTCATCGTCGCAACTCATCTCTAAAAAAAAAAAAGAAAAAGATCCTGCTCATCCCCTCCTCCTCCCTCTCTCCAAGGTCAAAGGCAAAAAAGAAAATCAGGCCTCTCCTCTCTCTCTCCTCTCCACATGCTAAACCGTTACAACAAAGCTTGGGGTCGATTACAGCATGAGACGAAAAAAAAAGTGTAGAAAAGTTCACATGCTTTGCATCGGGCAGCGGCTCGCACACGACAAAAGCCACACGCGACATAGCTACACACGTTCGCGTGCAACACAGCACACACACACCACGGGAGCACACCACACAAGGGGCACAGCACTAAGAAGGAGATTCTCAGGCGTCGTCGTCTCTCTCTCTGCAACTCCCAAAAAAAACTCCTCTCTCTTCCTCATCAACACTCCGCACCCCCCCCCCCCCCCCCCCGGCCTAAAAGTCCTAGGTGCACATACAGAAGTAGCGACTAGAACAGTGGTTTTCTGGCCCGCGGACAGACAGACAGACCTACAACGATCACTCACCATTCACGCCATATGCCCGTGCGCACTCCACATACTATTAGGGGCGGTCATACCCATACCACCCTAACGCACACCAAGTGACCTCCAAGCACACACACAAACATGACTAGTTGGGATCACACCAGTGATGATAAAAAAATTTGCCACGCACGACACTACCATGTAAGAACCCCTACATTTAAACACACACCCACACACCACATCACAACAAACACACACCCACCCACCCACCAACACACACCCACACTACAAATAACAAAAACGCTGACAAATATAGAGAGGCAACCGCTATACATCACCTAGCCCAACAACCTACACACACATACCGGCAGCAGACTTACATGAAAGAAATGCCGCTCACGGGGGGAGGGGGGCGACAAAAAAAACAAAAACATGACCATATAGGCACGAGGTATACATGTGCCCAAAAATCAAACATTACCTCATAGGTGCGTAAATATATCACATTAAAAACATGCACGGACAACACACAAAAGGGGGGGCAAACAGAGAAGGGAAGGCGCAAGACACACTTCAGCTAACGACCATGTAACAACCAGCTATAAACATGCACAAAGCGGACATACACAAGCAAAGCACCATGGGTACATAGATCATAGAACACGATAATGACCAAAACCTTCCTACCTACCTACGCACTTCATACACACAACACATTAACCAGATAAGAGATAGAGAAGAGAGAGGCAGAGAGAGAGAGCGAGATATGAGTAGAGAGAGAGATTCTCTCTTTAATAACACTTTGTTTGGTTGTGGCGAGTGCGGCTAGCGCGCGCGCGGCGCGCACAGTCACACATACACCACAAGGACGGAAGTTCCACATCATTATCAACATCAAAGTAACTGAACTTTTACGTTATTCTTTACGTAAAATTCTTTCCCACTGCAGCGCGCTGATAACACACCAAACATATTTTCAATACAACGCATCCAACAGTTCTAGAGGGCTTTCAAAACACCGGTTCGTTTCTATCTCCAGTCTGACACCAACGTCACCACACAAAGTTATCGTTTTTACAGAAGCAATTTTCCCTTAGAGGAAAAGTCAGAAACGACACAAGGGAACAGTTTAAGATGTCCTTACACACCATCAATCTGATGTGTTGCCAGGTTTCTTTGTTATGGCTGCGGTTCCGTGTTTGTTTGACTATTAGCTATTTAAGAATAAGTCGAAAGTGCTGTGGCAGATCTTCACTAAATGTTGATTATGTATGTGTTGATTCTCTCCAGGTGCTGTTGCGGTATATGAGATTCGAAGGTCACCGGGTACAAGTATATGGTCGAAAACCTTTGGATCATCCTGTTTTGGGGATTTCGCACTTGATGTGTCCTTGTGCTCTGTGTGGTCATTTTGTTTAACGCTAAGCGAATTCGGGTCGGGTAAACAGAAGCAATTAGGGAGGCAGGTTTGGAATTAGTATGTGTGCCAAATAAAGAAAGAGGGTAGCCGTGTATTAATAATTTCGATCAGGAAAGGGGGTGGGTCCGAAGGGACGGGTAGTAAAGTACCCTAGCGTGACGTTTTTCTGTTTAAGGGGACGGGTGTTACAGTTTCATTTAAAAAACTGTTCTTCTTTTTGTTTTTTTATTTTCGGCCCTAGTTTCGCTCCTCACATCCGCTCGTCGTGAACGATTTATTATGAGAGTCGTCCGATCTCGTCGAGTTATGAACACACAAACACACAACACCACACACAGAACACACAAATAGAAAAGACTATACACCCCGCACGCATTGCATGCCGCCGCCCTCACAAACACACACACCCAACACGACACGAACACACCAGCTGGCACGCACTGCAGGAACGCACGGGCACGCACTGCCCACACCCCCACACCCCACACACACACACACACACCCAGGAACTAGGCACACACCACAACAGTCCGACACCACCACCAAACCACCGACACACCACCACGCAACAACACTACAACAATAACACAACACACAAACAAAAAGAAAAAAAAAAAGACAGAAAAGGAAAAGAAAACAAAAGTAACTACTGCTGCGCCCAGTATTGTCCCCCGGTGGCCCGGTACGCTTCTGAAAAAAAAGTGAAAGAATAAGCAGCTTCATAAACAGACAAAGAAGTATTATTTTTGGAAGGTCCGTATCGAAAGTGTACTTGAACCTATCGCAATGAGGCAACAGCTAACGGAAATTACAAAGTGATCTTAAATTAGGTAATACAGCAAACCGCAAAAAAAAAAAAAAAAAACGAAACAAAAAAAAAGAACGAGAAACTTAGCAACGATCACAAGATAAAACCCCTCACGCGTTTTTCGAACTCTCAGATGTTTCTGTACACAGGGGCAAGATAACCGAACGCAATGGAAGAAAGAAGTCACCGGTCAAGAAGACAATGTACAGCAATAGAACAAGGATCCGATCGGGGGGGGGTAATGATCTCAATGTATCTTCAAATCTTGCATTGCACGGTTGCACCGCCAGAATGGCGTTTTTTTTTTTTTGTATTTTTTTTTTTTTGATGTTGGTGTGTGGTGTGTGGTGTTGTGATGGTGGTGTGTGTGGGGTTTAATCGCTATTAATTGCCTTTCACATAGAAAAAAAAAAAGTACATTAAACCTCATTTTCATGTCTTTAAAACACATCTCAACCTGAGGGTTTCTGTCCTCAGAACATAGGCGCGTCGTTGCCTTAGATACTTTTACATTATTTTGAATCCCCCCCCCCCCCCCCGTCCGCTCACACACACACTGGACTTTTGCTTAAAGAGAGAGAGAGACGAGAGATCGATCGAGAGAGAGAAAAGATAGAGAGAGAGAGCGAGAGAATAGAGAGCCATATGAGTGTAATCCAATGAAAAAAGGGAACAAACATTCTCGCCAGCGCCTGCAAGTGCTGTGTTCCTAGCCGTAGAGATAACACTAACGACAGCCGTCGACAGTTTGGGTGCGTGACCTGATCAGTGAGATTCTACGAACGGGCCCGTCGAAAAGTTTGTCGACTGGATGCAGACCGAGAGCTAGCGACGCCGTCGACTAGTTTGTCGACCATGATCAGCGAAATAAGTCGACATAAGGGGAAGCGGAAAAGAAAACAGGGGAGGAGGGGACAGGGGGGGGGAGGAAGGAGGGTGGGGGGGGCGAGAAAACAACAAGCTACGAGGGAGCATCGACAGAACGGTGCGCGGCGTCGACAATTTTGTTTCTACGATCAGTGTCTTAACCTCACTAGCGCCTGCCGAAAAAAGTTTGTCGACTGATTCGCGATGAGCCTTACAACAGCCGACGTCACGAAACAACCGTGCGTGATGGGTCGTCGTGCTGTAGTTGTGGTCAAGACCAATGGTCGAGTGCGCGGGGAAATAAAAAAAAATGATGAGCATAGGAAATAGGGCACAAAGTAGTCGAAGTGAACACTTTCCTACAAACAAAAAAGGGAACGGAGGAAAATGGTGGCGAGAGAGGCTGGGGGGAAGAAGGTAAAGGACCTAAAGCTGAAAAAAAACAAAGGGGTCAAAAGAGAACAGGTGAAGGAGTTTGCATGTTGGCGTTTTGTGGCCAGCATCAGACTTAAATTTACCACCATAATTTACCCCCCCCCCCCCCCCTCCCCTCCCCTTTTTTTTTGTTTGTCCACCCCGGAAGCCTGCACAAACGGTCACGTGTCCCATCTGGGAGAGAAATACGGCACGGAGTACCTGGGACCAAAAAAGCGTGGGCACAGGCCCAGTCCCAGTCCCTGGAGTGTAATTTATTGTAGTCGACCTTTTACTAGTCTATAGCACACACACACCACACACAACACACACGACCAACACACACACACCAGCACACATTCATACTGCGGCGTGTTTCCCGCCGTCTTGGTTAGGGAAAAGTCCACACCTCTAAGAGCCTACATTCATATGGCAAAAATGACAAATATTGTGAGGTGGCAAACGTGGTTGATTGAAAAGATGAAACGTTGGTGATAAATTCCATTTCAAAACCTTGAAAAAAAAAACAAATAAAAAAACGAAAAAACATACAGGAGGTGGGAAGTCACTAAACACACAAGGAACAGTGCGTGCAAACGGTAAGCGAGGGAAGGGTAATCAGGGTACAACCAGCATAACGGCATAGATGGGAAGCGCGACGTAGGTTACATTTCAAAACCAAAAAGAATATGCTAAGAAACACAACACAACACAGGAACACAACATAAAACCTGCCACTAATAGGTGATACAACAACTAACAACGCGAAAAAAAGACACAGACAATGTCCCATACACGCATTTCACTGCTATGGGGACGTAAAAACACGCACTATATAATAGCAAATCATGGGATAACCGTATGGCCCGCCGCGTTCAATAGGGCCAAGGCGCGACACCGTAGAACCATATAAAATGGGGCAAAGTTCAAAAACATTATAGGGAAGAAGCAGATCAAAAGCACACACAGTATATCCATTATGTTTTATAATGAATTTATGTCATAGACTAATACATATTATGCTAGATAAGTATGTGAACAGCACTGCGAGGTACACGGAGAATCAAGGAAAATCGCAACGCCGGCACAAATCAGTCATTAAGTGCGAGCTGGTTCTGGTGCTGTATCAAAAAGTGAACTATATCTTCGGACGAAAATTGAGTCTTTAGTCGTTTAATTGTACGTCCCACCCGGAGGGGGGTGTCAGCCTGATGGTCGATGAGCACAGGCTCTTTGGAACACGACCCCTATAGAAGTCGAGACGTTTTAGTTGTTTTCAGTGGATAGACACGACGAAGAGACCGAATAACGAGCCCCACACCAAGTAAATCGCGGATCATTCTACCATATTTGTAGGCATAGGAATGTGTGTGAAAAAAATGTGTGGACAATGTGTTACGATCATCGCACACCACACGGGCGCGCTGAAGTCTGCGACGAAAGGCTTCGTCCGTTTATACGAAGTTGACGGTGCAACCAGGCGGAACTAAGTCTTTAGATCATAGGTGTTTGTAAAATAGATGATAGTTTCACCGCGCTTCCATAGCCTACGACGAACACCAGAGGATGAACGCGAAGCAAAGTGAGCAGATAGGAGTGCGTGTCACGCAGTCTTAGGCGACGACAAAAGATTCAAGTGGTAAAGCCAAGTTTTCAGTGTCGGCGCATGCCCACATGCTGCTTAGGAACTCTACATCAGTGTGCGCGTCGTCCCCAGTGAGTTGCTGTTAAGATCGATAAGATTCATGACACATTATCATGTCTCTGCGGGTCCGTCTCTTTCATCTCTGAGGCCCGTCTATCGGGGTCCTCTGTCATCGTCTTGTTCTGTTCTGTCCGCCTCAGGCTGTCTCGTGTGTCGCTCGCTTTGTGTGTGGCATGTGCCATCTGCAAATAGTGATTTCTTCACGGTGCACATGCATGCTGGGACAGCCGCGCGCGGCGCGCAGCTGCACGCACGAGCGGTCGGCGTGGGCGGAAAAGAAAGCAATAAAAACATTCGCCCACACACAACACACACATACTGACAGAGCTGCTTACGAGACAAAAAAAAAAAAAAGAAAAGAAAGGGGGTCACCACACAACCAAACCCACCACAACACACCACACCACACACTCACACACAAATCTACATAAACTGGCATTATGTTATCATCATAAAGAGAGAGGGGAGAGAGAGAGATTGCAGAGATTTGAAGTACAGTCATGCACATCATGCAAATTGCTGTACTTCTAAATCTTTGTGTTGTAGTGGGTCCACAATCATCATGGTGATTATTCTGAACAGCGTTTGTGTTATGACCATTTTTATCCCACATTGAGGCAAGCATACCCAACTTTCTGGGGAATTGCATGCTATCTGTAACATGTCAGCTATACCAACGGCCAAATGGAGGCTTCTCGTTCCTAAGTTTTGATGGTCTTTTACATGTGTCAAGTGTTTTATTATGCGTGTGTTCACACCGAACATTGGTTATAATCCTCCTTTCAAGAGGCTGTGTACTGGGAAGGAAGGTTCAGAAACCGGCGGTTGTGTTAACAAAGTAAAGGCGTCCGCGGGGGGAGGAGCGAATGCCGCTATAGTAACCTGGCGGGGGCAAATAGCCCTGGCAGAGATAGCGAAAGCCTACAACCCCATGGAGTATTGGAACGATTGGCGAGTAGGCTCGAGTACTCGGGAAAGGCGTTGATAACTATGTATAGGTTGCCTAAGCCGGGGGGGAGAAAACGCAAACGATTGTAAGAAAGGATATATATTTTTTTTAAACAGTACATTGAAGGACCCGGCCTCTGAGTGCAAAAACAGAGCCAGACCGCCCACAAAACAGGTGCCCATGGTACAACATGATGCATCTTCCACGTAAGCTTCAAATTTTCTGTCGTAGATTTAATTTAATGGACCACAGTCACTCACGAAACGGCAGCACTCCACAAACGCAAAAACAAGGCCCCTTTATAACATATTTCGACAAATCTGAATGATTTCTGTTTATAGATTTCTTACAGCTGACTGTGAAGTCACCACTGAAAATTCAGCACTTCACTGTTAACTCTGCTGCAAAGTCACCTTCATGAGCCATTGGCTTGTCAGTCCATTTCTTCATGCTGTGTTTTCTGGCACAGGACTGAGCTTCTAGGTCGCGAACGCTTGGTCACGCCACATTTGAGCCAGGAGATGTCCGGAGATCAGAAGCGCTCACGCATCAGTGCAGTTGGTGGACAACAGCATAGCAGCAGCAGCATCAGCAGTGACTTCTTCCCTGGTGACCAAGCAGTTTGCCAGGTAAGAAATATATGCTGTGACGTTGCACTCCCCTGCGACCAGAAGTGTGCCAGGTAACATACAAGACGAGTGACTTCACTCACTTTTACCGAGCACTTTGACCAGGTAAGAGTATATACTTGTACTTCACTCCACGACCACAGTGTATCACTAGACATATTGACTTGTGGTGACTTTACCAGCATTCCTTGACCAGCAGTGTAGCGGTAAAATATGGAATGTTGGTATTTCACGTCCTGTACCAGCATTGTATCAGGTAAGGTATGAACTCATGACCTCACCTCCTGCATCAGTAGTGTAATCGGTAAATCTGGACTGTGTTGACTTCACAGCTCCGAAGTATGACCAGAGAACTAGTTTTTTCCAGGTAAGAATGGGACTGGTGGTGACTTCACTAGGACCACAGTTGTGCCAGGTAAAAATGGACCTCATGACTTCACCTGCATGTTACCTTGTTTACCCAGGTTAAGAAATATGGACCTCGTGACTTCGTTTCGCCTGCTGATTACCAGAATTTGTTTACAGGTAAGAACTGGACCTCATCGACGTTCACCTGCCTGTGACACAAGTGTTTACCAGGTAATACTGGATCTCAGTTACTTCACCTGCATGTACCAGTTGTTATCCCGTGCAAAATGGGCATCGCATTGAACTTACCTGCAATTTGGGACCAGTTGTTTACCAGTAAAACTGGCTCTCAGTGACTTTACCTGTATGATGACCATTTTTCCCGGTAAGAAATGGACCTCAGTGACTTTCCCCCCCTGTTTGTTTGCCAGGTTAGGTGGGATGTCTGATGACTACAGTGACTTCACGTGCGTGTACTGCAACTAGGCGGGGCTGTATTGGTCCTGACGTGCTGGTCAGGCATGAGTGACCAGGTCCTTGGCTAATACCAGAAACTTGTGATAGCAATTGAATCATGGCTATGTCATTGGTTATCTAAAACCTGCAGACTTTCCAGGTTATAACTCCTGTTATGACCCTGTTATGATACAAGTGGGTCTTTTTGTGTTGGATTTTGCTTGACATTTCGTCTTTGTCTGTTGTCGGGTGATAACTTGGGTTTTGACTAGACTCAAGGCGGGGGGGACCTTTTGGTAATAAATATTTGTTTGTTTTTGACTTGTGTGGTTTATAAAACAATGAGTTCGCGTTTTCGTGTTATGAATCTCCCGTTTTTGGCTTTGACCTCGGTCATTGAGAACTGTCCCAAATAATTGTTGCCAAGCTGTCTCCAGTCCGTCCTGACAGCTGACAAAGCAAACGGGTCCACAGATACATTCAGGGTAGGGTCCTGGTCCCCTAGGGTATGCATGAGGTCAAGCCATGGCCACATGCAGGCGCGCCATACGCAGCACTCTTAACTGTCAACCCGCACCATGTTTTTGGAGGCAGCTGTCTGGCCGCTTCAGACTCTTGGATAGTTGAGTGACTGTGAGAAAACGTCTGCTGACTATTTACCCGACCGATAATTATTTGTTCTACATGATGATAGGTTACCTGAGACTGCGTGCCCATTTCATGATTCGATTTCTTTCCTTCTTTATATTCTTTATATGCAGTCATCGTGTGAGAGTTATCTCACCTGGCTAAATGTTCCGCCGGATGATGGTTTTCCGACTTAGGGAAAGAAAGCTGCCACCAACTTGCCGTGCGATCGTGTCCTTCAGTTTTAAGCTATTAAAAACAGGTTTGCACGGATTCCGGATGATATAATATTATATATCATGGACTAATGTGGAAAATCAGATTTTTAAAAATGCGACTAACATCATGCTAACTAAGGAATGAAATAGAATTGACGTTTTCCTTCCGTTGGCGTCGGAGGGAGCGATGCTCGCATCACACAAGAGAAGGCACCATAACACACACACACAGCCACACAGCACACACACACACACACCCATACAACACACAAGAATGTCTAAGCATGTGCGCGATGTTTGGCCAAAAGTGCTCCAATCACTGTATGTACAAGTGTTTCATAGCTGTGTGGCGCATTCTGCTGTCTAACATAATACCCAAAACGGTCCTGGCTATGACAAAATCCGGACAGGGAACGTGCATACATAGATGGGAAGTCATAGAAGCAGGGGCTTTTTCACTAGATGCGCTGATCAAGCACCCTTTGAACCCATCCGTCAACAGCGCAGAAGAGGCCTCCAAGGGTGGTATCAGTACGTGCTCAAAGGGCAGGTGAACGCAGTGCTTCTCTGGGGGCCGATGCCCCAGCCCCTTCGGAGTGTTTCTTTTTCCCTTCATTGCAGGGGTTGTATCAACATATGGCATGAGAGGTCGAGCCACTACTACTTTTCGGCAAGCAAAACATGTCGGGCATAGTAGAAACATGACATACACGGAAACCAACCCCTCCCCCGCCTCCTCATTTTCTGCCCTGTTACCGCCCAAAGCGCTAGCATCACAAACTGACATGTAAAGAAAAACATCCTTGAGTGCCAGCACGAATGTTTGTGTGTGACCCTGTCTGTTTTCGGTAGGTGGCTAGAGATGACCAAAACATTGCCCTTGACCCTTAGTAGAGCTGGGGGTCAGGTAATATTTTCGTCGTGAGAAGACCCTCTGTGGTATTCACTTTCCTGTTTTTTGCAAAATTGTCTGTCCGCCTATTTCTGGGACACAAAAGGCATATACTGGGATTTATGAGAGTATGTGAGTACAAAAGGCTGGCTAAAGAAAGAGAACCAACGTGAGTAATGAGTTCTATTAAGAAAATATGCATGCAAGAAAGTATCTGCTATGCAAGCGAGGCCATTTTTGTAAGACGCGATGATCGTCTGTGTGTGAGTATGTAGGACATATAGTCCATGGCGGTTTGGTAGGCAGTGGCTGGAATGACCTTGGGGGGGGGGGGGACACGAACAAATACCCAAAAAATCAGGATTTGTGTGGATTACCAGCTGATGGTACTGGGGTAGAGGAGGACCGGTAGATCTTAAAAAACTCATAAAAACTGATTCTGGTGTGTCTAGCGGTCCCCTGGGAAGCGAT
>JADBJO010010014.1:0-2500 GCA_016801955.1 Conus betulinus
GAGAGAGTAGAGAGAGAGAGAGAGAGAGAGAGAGATAGAGTCGCTTCGCACCGCACAATCAATCAAACTTCCATAATAAAGATAATGAGTGTTCTCGGCACAGATGGTCTGCATCTAAAAGACTTGAATCTGGCCGAATGCTGCTCGTCTTTAAGGTTAAAAAAAAAAAACAAAACGCGCAGAAAAGACTCACGTTTTCCAGACTGGCCGATGACAGAAAACCCCCGAAGAACGCACATGAGCACTTCTTCCCAAGAGACCTACAGACAAGACAGACAGACAGACGAGCTCCTGAGGTAACCAGCTGCAACCAAACGCAGCCCATACACAGTGCCGTGCTGGCAGTTTCCGTGTCTGGATTGTTCTGTCGACCAGACATGTGGAACGGAGGGAGTTCCAGGATGGTCACGTGAGTGCTGGATGCCCGTGAGTCAGGACCAGCAGCACGATTGCCCCTGAAGCCGTCTTGACCACCCAGACACTGTTCTTAAGTTTCACTGGAACAAAAAACACGGCTGTGTAAACTTTTTACGTTGGTAGTATATCAAACATCATCAACCGCAGCAGGCAGCAGCAGCATCATCATCGCAGCTCAATCCGCATCATCATTAGTTAGTAGCAGCAGTATATTGTTGGAATAGATTATTATTATCCAAATAATAGTGGTGGTGTTGGTGTTGGTAGTGTGTGGTGGTTCTGGTTGTGATGGTTGTTGTGGTTCTTGGTAGTTGTTTGTATTTTTTTTTTTGTCAATGATTTGGTAGTATCTTGATTAGTAGTAGCAGCCGCAGCATCAGCATAGCATCAGCATAGTAGTAGTATTTCAGTAGTAAGCTAAAGAAGACTATGGGAGTGTTGGTTGTGGTATTGGTGGTGGTTGGTGGATTTGTTGTAGTTTGGTGTTGGTGATTGATTTATTTCGTTAGTAGGTCGTAGTAATATATTAGTAGTATTAAGAGTATATAGTATATAGTAGTTGCAAAAGAGAATAGTTATGGTTGGTGGATTGGGTGTGTGGGGGTCTGGGGGGGGGTGGTATTTTTGTGATTGTTGGGTGGGTCTGTATTCTTTGTAGTGTGGTGGTGGTGATGATTGTGTAGTAGTAGTAGTAGTAGTATTGAGTAGTATTAGATAGTATTATAGTCTTAGTAGTATTAGACTAATCACAAGTTATGGTCCTTATTCGTTTAGAAAAAAAAAAACTGGCTGGTGCCCTCGTGAGTCTTGTGGTGTGTGGGGTGTGCGCCAGGGGGGTGGGGGGTTACATATAAAAGCTTAACGTTTTAAGAATAGACGATAAAAAAGAAAACAGCATAGATTAAAGGCTTAAAACTATAACCTCATGGATACAACGATACATTTAACAGGTGTAGTGAGTAGTAGTAGTAGTAGTAGTATTGAGTAATAGTATAGTATTAAGTAGTGTGCTTGGTGTGGTGTAGTCGTATAAGTAGTATTAGGTGATGCGGTTGGTCATAGTAAAGATAATGATGAACGAGTTACAATAGTGCATTCCTGCCTTTCCTCCTTCGTCTCCCTCTCTTCCTTCCTGTTTTTTCCTCCTCCTCCTCTCTTTATCTCCTCTACTCTTCTCTCTTCTCTTCTGCCTTTTTTCGTATTCCTACTACTATTGCTGCTGATTATTGGCTACTACTACACTACTACTACTACCACTACTACTACTACTACTACTACTACCTACTACTACTAACTACTCCTACACTACCAGTATTTGCAGTGGGATTAACAGCATTATGTAGCAAGTTGTACAGTGGTAATACAGGCAGCAGCATTCAGCGAGCAACAGCAGTAGCATCAGAAGCAAAATAGTGGTATAGTAACCATCCTTGTACTTAAAACACGTTGTTTTGCTGTCATCGTCGTCGTCGTGTCGTCATCGTCTTCGGGTCGTCGGTCTTCCCGTATTCTTCTTATCATTGTTTGTGGTTTCCTGCTTTTCTAACCTTCTCCTTCTTTCTTTCTTCTTCTTTGCTCCTCGTCGTCATTGCCGTTCTTCCATTCTTTCTTCTTTTCTTCTTCTTCTTCTTTTCTTCCTTTCTCTTTTCTCTTACACTCTTCTCTCTTCTTCTTCTTTGTTCTTTCTTTATCTTCTTCTTCTTCTTTCTTCTCCTTTTCTTCTCTTCTCTTCTCTTTCTTTTTCTTGCTTTCCTTGCTTTCTTTTCTTCTCCTTTTCTTCTCTTGCTGCTTTCTTTCCCCCCTTCTTTTCTTTTTCTTTTTTTTTTTTACTTTTTTTCTTCTTTTCTTTGTCTTTTTGTTTTCTTCTTCTTCTTTTAATCTTGGGTTTTCTCTTCCTCTTTTCTTTTTTTTTCTTCCTGTCTCTTATTTTTTTTTCTTTTTTCAACTTTTTTTCCTTCCATTCTTCTTCTGGCCTTCTTTCTTCTAAATCTGCTGTTCTTATGTTGTTCTGCTGCTGCTTTTGTGTTCTCATTTTTTCCTGTTTTTTGTTGTATATAGCTATCTTATGTGTTTATTTATTGAT
>JADBJO010010014.1:7500-12500 GCA_016801955.1 Conus betulinus
GTCCTCAAAAAGGCCGAAGCATCATGACAATCAAATACTCGACATGTATCTTAGATCAAGAAGCCAGACCATGAAGCAGATCCAGAACTGGCGAGAGAAAAAGATACCAACCAGGCAGACAGCGACAACCCCTGCTAATCAATAGACAACGGACATACTCATGCCACACACCCCCCCCCCTCCCCCCCCCTGCCCCGCCCCCATATATCCCCTACCTCTCCTCATCTGCCCACCCACACAAGCCCTTAAAGCCTTCCATTACACAGACATACAGATTCCCATGTCCCATCTCTTCCCCGCCTATCCCCTGTCTCTCTAACAGGCCAAATTCCTGCACTTTGTGAGAACATACTAAAGACACGACTGGACTGATCATCATACACAAATCATGTGGGCAGTACTATTCCAACAAAAACACCAGATGACAGAGGGGACGCCGATGGAGATAGTCTGCTTTGACTTGAAACACCTCCATGCTCATCCTGGTTGACGTGTGACACGGGTGTTTTAGCAGGAATTGGTGTTTCACAAACAGGCAAAAGGATGTCGTTCGAGGCAATGCCATTATCGTAACTGAAGTGTAGGATGTCGAAAACCTTTATAATTCAAACAGTTTTTCATTTGTTTAAATTACGTTTGAAGTAATGTTGTACGACCGAGTGAGATGATCCTATGATCTCCAGGGCTTCGTCAGAAATTTGCTGATTTTTTTTTTTTTTTCGCAAGCAAGCAAGCCGGAAGTAACTGGGGAAAAAAGCTAGTCACCTGAGAAAGAACGCTTGTGTTTGCAGAGAGAGAGAGAGAGAGAGAGAGAGAGAGAGGGGGGGGGAGGGAGAGAGAGAGACGGGGAAGAGGGGGTAGAGAAGAGAGGAAGAGAGAGAGAGAGCGAGATAGAGAGAGAGAGAGAGAGAGAGAGGAGAAAGAGAGAGACAGAGAGAGAGAAGGAGAGAGAGAGAGGAAGAGAGAGAGCGAGCGAGAGAGAGAGAGAGAGAGCAGAGAGAGAGAGAGAGAGAGCACGACAGAGAGGAGAAAGAGAAAAAGAGAGAGACAGAGAGAGAGAAGGAGAAAAGAGAGAACAGAGAGAGAGAGAGGATAGAGAGATCCTAGAGAGATAGAGAGAGAGAGAGAGAGAGAGAGAGAGAGAGAGATAGAGAGATTAGAGAGAGAGAGAGAGGCCTTGACACAAAGCATGCTACAGTGCAACATAACATAAAACTGGGGGAAGCAATACACTGAATATGAATCATGGGTATGCAAGTGGGGAAAAAGCTCTATCAGTCGTGCCTCGAATGCCGAGGCACCGTGACCAATGCAAATACTTACACACAATCAGGACTAGAGCAGGTTAATAAAGACAAAACACCAAACCGAAAGCTGGATTACACAACTGGTGAGAAATACCCCCCAACTAGTATTCAGCGACATCCATGCCTAATTAATATGCACGAGACGTCATAACACACACACACATGGGCCACACACACCACACACACACACACACACACACACACACACACTACTCTCTCTCTCTCTCACACACAACACACACACACACACAAACCACACACAACACAGACACACACACACGCACACTCGACACTGGCACAACAAAAAAAAAAATGGAAAAGAACAGGGCTCACGCACACCACGGCACGCACACAGACACACACGCACGCACACAGACACACACGCAATCACACATATTATATATCACGACACACTCCGAAACACGGTCACGTCTGCACGCATGCACGGCATTCACACACCTGCAACATCTTAGAGAGAGAGAGAGCACACGCACAGCACACACACACATACACCACAGTGGGGGTGTCGACCGCACATCACAGGGTGTGTGTGTGTGAGTGTGGACTATCCCGCCCCACACACACACCACACACCACACACAGAAGGAAGAAAGAAAATAAAGAACACACACAAATCACACAAACACGCACTGCTGCGCCGCAGTCTCGTACATCTCAGGACAGTGCAGCTGCAGGCAAATACAGGCACGCACACACGCACGCCACGCACGCACGCACGCACAAATGGAGACACAGTCACAACCACACTCGTCAAACACTACCTACATCACACACCGGGCACACACAGCACACGACACACACCACACACACACACACACACACACACACACACACACACACACTGGTACTAACTAAAGCGGACGCCTCCCCGTCCTCACCCCGATACCCTACAAACGTTTTAAGAAAGGAGAACCTTTCCACTATAAAGACAGAGATATTGCATGCCCCAATTGCGTTCCATCCTGTCCCCTGCCTGCTCTAACTAACCCGACGCAGCTCTGTGCTCTGGTCAGACAGAACCGCTAAGGCAATGACCAGACGGATCATCATACAAATATTCCTATCGGTATTACTCCGGAGACGACACTGTCCCGTAGACGAGTGGACGCCATAGGATAATCAATCAGTCCCGATTTGCCAAAAAAAAAAAAATGCCTTGCATACAATGTTGCTCTGATGTATGACAAATGGGGTGGTTTAGCAGTAAATTGTCTATAATGCAATCATAGGTGAAGGGGAGTTTCGTTTTCATCCATAGCTCATCATGATAACTGAAAGAGCCATGTGGCTGTTAAACTTTATTCTCTTTTTGCAAGTGGGAGAGGTGAGAGAGAGAGAGAGAGCCACAGAGAGAGAGAGAGAGAGAGAGAGAGAGAGAGAGAGAGAGAGAGAGAGACTACCTAACAGACTGACTGACTGATAAAGAAGAAGAAGAAGAGAAGAAGAATAGACGAATAAGAAGAAGAAGAGAGAGAGAGAGAGAGAGAGAGAGATAGAGAGGAGAGAGAGAGAAGAGAGCGAGAGAGAGAGAGAGAGAATCAAACAAACAGACTCAGACACATGAACAGACAG
Source organism: Conus betulinus (assembly GCA_016801955.1). NCBI lineage: Eukaryota > Metazoa > Mollusca > Gastropoda > Neogastropoda > Conidae > Conus > Conus betulinus. The sequence continues at coordinate 10,401 of JADBJO010010014.1, forward strand.
AGGGTGTTAGAGGATGAGATACAGAGCAATTGCCCTTGACCTACATCATCTGAAAACACCGCAGCAAAAATGATACTCGGAGGCATCAATATACTGAGCAGCAATCAAGGTCCCGCAAATGCAGCAATAATTCTAACTGGTCGTCCTCAAAGGCCGAAATACCGTGGCAACCAAGTACTTGATATGGAGCAATCAGGGACCAGAAGGGTTAGAGAAGCACAGGCGAAGTCGAGATGTAGGATTAGAACACCAACGTTTTACCAGACGGGGGGATACCTACCCCGCGTAATCAATGCACACGGTGTACTCCATATCCATCACACTTCCCCCCTCCCCTCCCCCCCCCCCCCCCCCCCCTCCCTGATCTGAAGTGTCTGCCACCTAAGAGAAGCCTTCGAGGAGGAAGAATCCCGTCCATCACAAAGGCAGATATGGATCGTTCCCATGTCAAAACACATCCACTCACGTCTTATCCCTAGGGGGCGCTCTAACGAACGTGATTCTGACTCTGTTGGAACACGCTTAACACATGGCTGGACTGATCATCATACAAATAGCCCCTTGCCAGTACTGTTTCCAGACAAAACTCCTAAGACAGAGGGGGCTGCCAATGAGATGACTTCCCACTGGACTGAAACCACTCCATGCTCATCCGTGTTGATGCATGAGACAGGTGGAACAGCGAGTATGATTGTGTACAACGCAACAAACAGGCGCGGAAAAGACTTAGTTCGAGGCATGCCATTATGTAACAGAAGTGTACGGTGATGACAATATGACTCTTCAAGGTTTTTTTTTTTTTTTTGTTTTTTTTTGTTTTGTTATCCTTTTGATTTTTGGTTTTTTTACGAACATTACGTGTGTTGTGCAATGCTGATGTGGTACCCAGAGAGACAGACTGATGGTGATTAGATCATTGCAAGAAATTCGTTCGCTGGGAAAATTTTTACGCGAAATGTAGACGTGATATAAAAAAAAAAAAAAAAAAAAAAAAAAAAAACGCCTGGGTATGTTTTGTGACTCGAAAAAATATCAGTGGGAGCGGTGGCTGCAGAGAGAGAGGAGAGATAGAGAGAGGAGAGAGAGAGAGAGAGAGAGAGAGAGATAGAGAGACGAGAGAGAGACAGAGACAGAGACAGACAGAGAGAGACAGAGAGAGAGAGACAGAGACAGAGGCAAAGAGACAGACAGACAGACAGGCAGACAGGCAGGCAGGCAGGCAGGCAGACAGACGAATTCAGTGTTCACCTCGCCTTTTATTGGCCATCTCTTTTCCAGCCTGTCATTGAAGTGTGGGTATTTAACGTTTCCATTCCTCTGTCTTTCCAACATGTCATTGAAGTGTGCGGTCTTTTAACGTTTTCCATTCCTCTGTTCTTTCCAAACTGTCAATGAAGTGTGCCTTTAACGTTTTCCATTCCTCTGTCTTTCCAACATGTCAATGAAGTGTTGCCTTTAACGTTTACATTGCTCTGTCTTTACAACAGTGCAATGAAGTAACGGTACCTTTTCCAACATGTCATGACATTGTACCATTGCTGCTGTCTTTCCAACCTGTCAAATGAAGTATACCTTTAACGTTTACATTCCTCTGTCTTTCCAACCTGTCCAATGAAGTTGTGCCTTTAACGTTTCCATTCCTCCGTCTTTCCAGCCTGCCAATGAAGTTTGTCTTTAACGTTTACATTCCTCTCTTTTCCAACCTGCCAATGAAGTGTGTCTTTAACGTTTACATTCCTCTGTCTTTCCAACCTGTCAATGAAGTGTGCCTTTAACGTGTACATTGCTCTGTCTTTCCAGTGCCACCTTAAGCTTATTATTGGTCTGCTTCATTTCCACCAGAAATAATCAGTTTGCGAAATTCATCGCGGAAGCATTGAAAATTAGGCCAGATGAAGGATAGTGAAGTTTAAGATAATACATTATAAGAGATATCTGAATGAATATTATCATTTCATCGCATGCGGAAGAGATCAGTAAAATACAATGACATCATTTAATTTGAGTGGATGGTCGAGTCAGTCTTTTTTTTTTTTTTTGTTGAAGAGTTGAAGAGATCAGTAAAATACAATGTCATCATTTGATTGAGTGGATGGTCGA
>JADBJO010010014.1:17500-20000 GCA_016801955.1 Conus betulinus
CTAGATAAAGCATCAATCACATGACGGACATCGGCACCGAAGAATATAACTTCGTGGCCAGTTACAACACCAACGTCAATACTGATATAAACTGTCCACCAACCAAAGCCAGACAGACCAAGAAATGAGGTAAGAGACACGGCTGTTCAGAGCAAGTCTTTAGTTTTGAGACGCAGGGGAGTTGACAGCTCGCCCGCAGCTGCAGAGGCCAAGCCGTGAATGCAGGTCAGGGAAAGGGGGTGTTTTCTGCAGGCTGCTCCCCACCAGCCAGCTAACTAGTACACAAGTTTGATACATGCCTCTGCTTGGACTACAGCAACAAACATGTTGGGTCAGAAATGTGTAAGCCTTGTTTGTACACCCTTTCACTGAGTGTCTCGCGCGGGACGGAAAAATAAAGCTGTTAGGTATCCATACCAGAAATGTTCTGTTAGACGATTAAGATAGTTTCACCAATGTCCCAGCTAAAAAGAAAAAAAAAACAACCTTTTTGCGAGAAGACAATAACAGTCTCTGTGATACACCTGATCAGACACATCTCTGCACTGGCAATACTCCATCTCTCTGTATGCATGCGAGGTCTGAACCCATACAGCGGGTTTAGAAAGCAGAATTTAGGCCAGGGAAACGAAGTGTTCCTGCAGCAGACTGAGCATCAGGTACACTCATCGTATTGCCGAATAAACATGAGTCTCAATCCATCAAGCGGTATTCCAGGCCATATGAAGTCTGCTGGTGTGAAGAAGGAAAAGGGCACTTCATTTGGGTGGCCGTGTAACAAAAACGGCCGTATCAAAATGATCTTCCAGGAGGAGTGTTGAAAGGGAAACAGACAGAGGGTAAGACAGAGATAGAAAACGACAGGAGTCTTATTCAAGCCGACTCTGCGACTGAGGCATTTATTGTCGTCAGAAGAGGGTTAAGTATGTGGTGTGTTGCCTATGCTGGATCAGAACAGGCGTCACTGAACACCGCCAAAGTGACACGGCAGCAGTGCAGGTCTCCTGTGTAGGTTACCTGATGGTGATGCGACATTCACTACTTCTTCGGAAGTGCCGGTTCTGAGCTTACAGCGGAACTGTTTGAGGTGAGGCTGTGGAGAGCATATTGAGGTGATGCCATTGACAAGGAAGGAAGAGGTTAGGCTGTGGAGAGCATAATGAGGTGATGCCATTGACAAGGAAGGAAGAGGTTAGGCTGTGGAGAGCATAATGAGGTGATGCCATTGACAAGGAAGGAAGAGAAACAAAACAGTGAATGAACAAGAAATGAAGACAACGACGACCACAACACGACCACGACCACAACACAACAGCGACACGACAACGACAAACAGCAAACTACCACAACAACAATGACTACGACAATGACAACAACAAAACAAACAGAAAACAAAGAAACCCAAGAGACAGATAAATACGGAAGAGAACAAAAAGGGTAACAAAGAAGAAGAACAAGGAGGAAGAGGGGGGAGAGAAGAAAAAACCAATACATGAATATGGAAAGAAAGAAAGAAAAAAAAGTCCGCACTAATAAACATTGCCAGACATGAACTGACGAAAAAAAAAAAAAAATTATTGAACAACTGCCACTAATACTACTACGATATTAATGTCAATGTAATGGGGGTTGTAAAAAGGTCGACAGGGAACAAAGAAAAGAATGAATCAACAACAAAGCCATCACGGAACACAGAAATAAATCAATCAAAACGAATTGTTCACTTGGATCTCGTGTCAACAATCGGCTAGGAACGAAAACAAGGGACAGAACTCGAGTGTGTGGATGGAAGAAGAAATGCCCAGCTCCATCTGGCGTGAAATAGAATTGTCCCCTCTTGACAGCCGTTCATTTCATTTTTGTGGTTCCAGCTGGGAATTTTAGCCAGAGCCAATTCGATGGATGAGCAGTGAAGGTTTATTCTCCCGTGGATTCGAGTTGAGTCAAACGCTCTCCGCTGCGTGTCAGTGTGTCTTAGCGCATTCTGATGGTCAAGAGTTTAGTTTAAATGCATTCCAATGTGCAGTGTGACGGATTACAGTTTAGTTATATGGACTTTACTGAGTGACAGAGCGTTTTAGTGCAGTCTGATGTATTAGAGTTTAGTAAATACTCTCCACTGTGTGTGTGTGTATGTATACATATATAAACAATTAAGTAGTGGGTGGGGAAAACAAGTGCAGGTTAACAATTTTTCCGTCATTACAGTAATGCTTTGACAAGGATTTCAAATTGAAAGGAAAAAAAAAAAGTTGAAAGATGAATAAAATGGTTGAAGATGAATAAATATAAATTTTTCTCTAAAATTTATATATATATATTATCATAAATATGAAAACTCTTCACAAGCTGCGTGAGAAAAACTATCGCAATCCCTCTCGAAGACAGATCTACATGTATCGCCTGCCCTAAGACTTTCTCTCGAAGACAGATCTACATGTATCGCCTGTCCCAAGGCTTTCATCCTCTTGATCGGGACGCACTAAAAAGACTTGACTCA
>JADBJO010010014.1:32500-40000 GCA_016801955.1 Conus betulinus
TCTCTCTCTCTCTCTCTCTCTCTCTCTTGCTCCCCTCCCTCCCCCCCCCCCCTCTCTCTCTCTCTGTCTCTCTCTCTCTCTCTCAGACACACTTATCAAAACTGCTAAAACTAATCTTGGAAGACAGTTTTCCTTGTAGCTGACATCCTATCTTCTGTGATCAATGAAATGTTACCTCAACCCCCAACTACCTGTCTGCTCAGCAGAATTCATGACAGCCACCCCCTCCCTGCCACCTTCCACTCTTTGTGCCCCCATCCCCCTGACCCACTCACTGTCCAAACCAGCATCAAGCGCATTCTGTTAGTCACAGACCTGTGGATCAGGGGCAGTGAACCCGTCTTTGGCACTGGCTTTTCTCCCCCTTGAACAATGCCCTCGCCTCTCTAACGCCGCACGTCCACTGTTCCTCCCCACTGCTCACTTTCTTTCCCGTTCACCAATTCCCGCCCTGCCAATCCTTAACGGCTTTTTTTTTCCCCCCCCTGCAGCCTTGTCGTCTGGCACCTATTCTGGGGCTGAGACAAAATTAGCGCCATTCATGTAGCCATCTCTCTCTCTCTCTCTCTCTCTCTCTCTCTCTCTCTCTCTCTCTCTCTCTCTCTCCTCCTTGTCACCCATTCCTCTACCATCTATCCCCCCCCCCCCCTATGTCCTATCCTGGTCCTTCCCATCGTTCACTTTACCGTCACCCTCTCTTCTGGTCTTCTGTGCAATTTCCCACTGACAACACCCCCCCCCCCCCCCACACTGCTGTCCCTGCACTATGTGGTGGGGACGACTGGACAGACGATGGATATTACATGCGTTCTGCCCTTCAACACTTTGCTGTTTGCTTAATTTTTTTTAAAAGTCTGTCTGCTTGTTTTTGCTTTCTTTTGTTTTGTTTTTTTGCTCTTCTCTCTCTCTCTCTCTCTCTCTCTCTCTCTCTCTCTCTCTCTCTCTCTCTCTCTCTCTCTCTCTCTCTTTCTGAGCAGCTAAACGAGGTATGCTGTTGTTGCTGTTGCTGCAGTGATTTTGCGTGGCTTCATTAGCCCTCCTGTATCGGAATTGTAAAACCTGTCCCATTTATACATAATCGTGTTGTCCCCCATTGAACATGCAAGTGTTGAGGTGGGAAGGTGAAGAATATATATATATATATATATATATATATATATATATATAGAGAGAGAGAGAGAGAGAGAGAGAGAGAGAGAGAGAGAGAGAGAGAGAGATTTCTCCACCTTCCCGCCTTCACACTTGCATAATCGCTAACACCGCTTCCTTCAATCTTCCTTTTCATCATCAGCCATGTTGAAAATACCTGTTTCCCAATCTACTGGACTCCGATTCCTGTTTGGACAATGACTGGTATCGTCAGTGCTCTGACTAGACTCTCTCTTCTGCCCCGCTTATCCTACACCCCCCTTTCTCCCATGCTCTCTAAATAGCACACCCCCCTCCACCCACGCCACCATCACCCCCTCTTCCTAGTCCACCCTTTTGTAAAGGGTAGAGGGGGGATGGGGAGATAGATGGATGAGGTGGATAGATAGATAGATAGATAGATAGATAGATAGATAGATAGATTAAAGGACCACCGATAAATCTTTCCCATGAAATGGACCTTTACTGTTCATCTTTATATCTCCAAACATCCATCACTTAGTCATGGTGACAGGCGGCACTTTGAGCATCGAATGTTATTGTCACATTTTCCGATCGGTTTTAGTTCCCTTGCTCATGAATGTGTTAGACTACTCCCATTTTATTGTAGTTTTTTTTATCACTGCTAAGCAGTTCAGAAAGGCTCTCTGGATTCCTCTGCCAACTCTCTCTCTCTCTCTCTCTCTCTCTCTCTCTCTCTCTCTCTCTCTCTCTCTCATACGCCACCACTCACCCCCACTCCAACTACTTATCTTCAACATTGGTCTTTCTTAACCATCGAGGTGTTTTGTTTGTTTGTTTGTTTGTTTGTTTGTTTGTTTTTCCCAAAAACTCACCTCAAACCGCATGTCCTTGCATAACCTGTCTGCTCAGCGCTACGCGCGATAGTTCACCCCCCATGCCACCCCCCCCCCCCTCCCCCAACCAACCTCCACACGCACTCCCATACCATGTCCCTCTGTAGATCTAATGCAGCCACAGTCTGCCAGATGCAGCCACAGTCTGAACAGACAGTGACTGACAGAAAACTGCCCCTATCACCTGCCTTTCTCTCCTCCAACACTACCCCCCCAACTCCCCGTGAGCAGACGGTGACTGGCAGGAAACTGCCCCTACCACCTGCCTATCTCTCCTCCAACACTACCCGAACTCCCCCCGAACAGACAGTGAGTGGCAGGAAACTGCCCCAATCACCTGCCTTTCTCTCCTCCCAACACTACCCTAACTCCCCTCGAACAGACAGTGAGTGGCAGGAAACTGCCCCAATCACCTGCCTTTCTCTCCTCCAACACTACCCTAACTCCCCCCCCCGAACAGACAGTGAGTGGCAGGAAACTGCCCCTATCACCTGCCTTTCTCTCCTCCAACACTACCCTAACTCCCCCCCCCGAACAGACAGTGAGTGGCAGGAAAAACTGCCCCTATCACCTGCCTTTCTCTCCTCCAACACTACCCTAACTCCCCCCCCCGAAACAGACAGTGAGTGGCAGGAAACTGCCCCTATCACCTGCCTTTCTCTCCTCCAACACTACCCTAAACTCCCCCCCCCGACGACAGACAGTGAGTGGCAGGAAACTGCCCCTATCACCTGCCTTTCTCTCCTCCAACACTACCCTAACTCCCCCCCCCGAACAGACAGTGAGTGGCAGGAAACTGCCCCTATCACCTGCCTTTCTCTCCTCCAACACTACCCTAACTCCCCGGCACTACATCCCATCTCTCACCCACTCCTTAATTATGCTCACCCTCTCCTATCCCTCCACACCTCAAAGCGTTCGTTTATCTTCTACCAGAGTCTCGTTGTCTGGCAACTTCTCTTGGGCCAGGACGAAATCTGCGGCTTTCATGTAGCACTTTCTGCTCTCTCTCTCTCTCTGCACTCCTTCCCCCTTTCCACCCCTACCCTCTTCCTTGACACGTCCTGTCCTCGCCCTCTTCACCTCTCAGCTAACTGTCACTCTTGTCCTCTCTGTCCTCTCTGTCCTGTTTCCCAGTGATAGTTCTCTACTGTCCACACATGGTTTCCCTCTGATAGTTCTCTACTGTCCACACGTTGTTTCCCTCTGAGTTCTCTACTGTCCACACATTTGTTTCCCTCTACTAGTTCTCCACTGTCCACACAGTGTTTCCCTTTGATAGTTCTCTACTGTCCACGCATTGTTTCCCTCTTATAGTCATCTTCTGTTCACACATTGTTTTCCTCTGATAGTGTTCTACTGTCCACACATTGTTCCCTCTGATAGTTCTCTACTGTCCACACGTTGTTTCCCTCTGATAGTTCTCTACTGTCCCACACGTTGTTTCCCTCTGATAGCTCTCTACTGTCCACACGTTGTTTCCCTCTGATAGTTCTCTACTGTCCACACATTGTTTCCCTCTGATAGTTCTCTACTGTCCACACGTTGTTTCCCTCTGATAGTTCTCTACTGTCCACACGTTGTTTCCCTCTGATAGCTCTCTACTGTCCACACGTTGTTTCCCTCTGATAGCTCTCTACTGTCCACACATTGTTTCCCCTCTGATAGTCTCTACTGTCCACACATTGTTTCCCTCTGATAGTTCTCTACTGTCCACACATTGTTTCCCTCTGACAGTTCTCTACTGTCCACACATTGTTTCCCTCTGTCGGTTCTCTACTGTCCACACATTGTTTGCGGGGATTGGGGTGGGACAAATGGTAGACGGGGCGATTCTGTTCCCCCCAAGAGTTTGTTGTTTGGCTCCTCTCTTTTCAGATTTCTATTTCTCTGGTTAAAAGTCATGTTGTAGTTCTTGTTGTTGTTGTTGCTGCTGCTGCTGCTGTTGCTGCTGCAGCTGCTGTTGGTGTTGTTCTGGTTGTTCCGTTTAGCTGTGGATGTTGTGGTTGTAAATGTTGTTGTTGTGGTGGTGGTGGTGGTTCTTTTTGTTTGTTGTTGTTGTTGTTGTTGTTGTTGTCGTGTTGTTGTTTTTGTCCGTCTTCCTAATGCTCTCATCTTTCCTTTGCATTGTTTTGAAATCTTTTTTTTTCTCAGAGCTATGAATTCGCACGTTCACGTTTTAAAAGAAAATCGTTTTATTTCATTTTCTTGCATCCATCTAACTCCTTAACTACAGCTTACATTTCCACCATCTCACATCTGGCACTCTCATTGTCCCCTGTCCCCTGTTTGTAACCCCTTTTCCCAACCCACTAACAGACTTGGTCTCATGTCTTTACAGTTACTCTCGTCAAAGAAAATTGCTCACAAGAGTCATTTCCCTTTTTTCCTCCGTGTACCCCTCGTATCCTTTACCACCCCCCCCCCCCCCCCCTTATCTAAATGCACCTCCACCTCATATCACTACTTGTCCACCCTCTTTTACTTTTCTGTAGACTTGTCTGTGGGCAGATTGCAGCTGACTGAGTTAAGGTGATATCAAGCAAGACACGTCTCCCTCCCCTGTCGTCCACCTTACACGTCATCCTATTTCCACCCTCGCCCCCTCCAATTTGACCATGCCTCCGGGCCATATCTTTGCCCTCACACATTGGTGTGCTTCAGATAAAGACACAACATACACATGAGGATCCTATTCCATCCACAGCAACATGACCCCCCCCCCCCCTCCCACCCCACCCTCAGGAAATAAGGCTTCTTTCTCCGAAACAAAAGGGATAGCACGATGTCCAATTTTAATGAATGTTTCTGTCTTCTTCACTGAACTGAAGGGAAGGGGTGATTCTGTCTTGTAAAAACTGGGAAATATATTCATTCAAGAAAAAAAAAAGCAGTATGTCTGTCATTCTTTTAATTTTGGATATAGAGCAGGATCGTGTTAACTGAATCAAACTTTTCCTTTCCGCGTTCAAATTGGATGTTGTTTTAGTCACCTCTCCTGGCTAGCTAGCCCCTCCCTGACCTGAGAGAACGAGACAATGCCAAATTCGCTAACATAAAAAATGATATTCAGTTTAGAGAATAATTGACTGTTGTGTTGTCTGTTCTTTTCTTCTTTCTGGTTTTTGGGAATTTCAGAGAGAGAGAGAGAGAGAGAGAGAGAGAGAGAGAGAGAGAGAGAGAGAGATGGGAGAGAGAGAGAGAGCGACAGCGAGAGAGAGTTGTGCTTGTGATAAGATTTTTTTTTTAATCTAAGGTTCTTCATTTCTCCTTTTGTGTTTAAGCTAGACCGTAGCATGGCGTCTAGAGTTTTGTTTGGCCTTCTTTTCCTAAGACCATATCTAGGCCATGCTGTTCAGTTGTAATAGTCTGTATGGTAGTTCGACATGCAGACAATCATCACTCCCCCTCTCAGAAAGGACCAATTCTCTGGCAGAGTAAAGGAGTGCGAAAGATGCCACTGCGTCAGGAATTCGGCTCCATGTTTTGGCCGTAAGGTCAAGTCTTGTGAATTTGTCAATCATGTCAGATTGAAGCGGGCTATTTAGACTGGAAATTGGCGGTGGTGTGTGTGTGGGTGGGGGGGGGGGGGGGGGGGGGGGTAAAGGTCATTTTCACTGCTTTTGCTTTTGTTTGCTGATATAAAGTGGCGAGTTGTTCTGATCTATCAGTTCACTGTTGCTCTGTGAGGTTAAAACACTCTGTAGGCTCACGGCCACTGAGGCAGAGAACTGTTAGTTCGTTGATTCTCTGACAGGACATTTGGAATGGCCGGCTAAGCCCCTCAATTCCATCACCTCAGCCTTTCCTTGATATACATCAGGAAGGCTGATACGCTGTTTGTGGGATATATCTATGTAAGCAATGACGTGCTAGTGCAATGCGCCCCCCAAAACGTCAACGTTGACACTATGACAATGGCAGCACACATTTGGTGCAGATTCACTCATTTTTTTTTTCGCATTACCAAGGGAGAGAGAGAGAGAGAGAGAGAGAGAAAGAGAGAGAGAGAGAGAGAGGCAGACAGACAGGACAGACAGACAGACAGGCAGACAGACAGAGAGACAGAGAGATACAGAGACAAAGACAGAGAGACAGAGTCAGAGATGGAGACAGAAACAGATACAGAGATACAGACAGAGAGAGAGAGAGAGAGAGACGGAGACAGAGGCAGAGATACAGAGAGAGAGAGAGAGAGACGAGAGAGAGAGAGAGAGACAGACAGACAGACAGACAGACAGACAGACAGACAGACAGAAAGAGAGAGAGAGAGAGAGAGAGAGAGAGAGAGAGAGGGAGAGAGACGAAGAGAGAGAGAATGACAATGACATTGACAATGCTTTATTGACAGTAGTTAAACGCAACCCTTATGCCAAGGGAGTGCATGCACAATTTCCATTCAGTGTTACCAAACCCTGCCAACAATAGAAATGCGAGTAAAAAAAAAAAATAAGCGTACACACAGAAAACAATGAACAGTACCAATAACTAGAAAATGAAGAAGAAAAAGGCCATTCATCACACATATATTTTCATCACAATAAACAACTTATTGCATAATCATGATTGACAAACACAGATTAAACATTCAGGGTTTTTTTTTTATCTCAAAATCGAAAAGCTTCTGCCACAAACTTAGTAAATGAGTTTACAATGTCTACGAGAATTAAAAAAAACAAACAAACAAACAAACAAAGAGGTTTTGAGTTTGAGAGAAAAAGGACTTAAAGTTACAATAACCATTTCTAAATTTTATCATACTCTGGGCATCTAAAATGAGAGAGAGAGTGGAGAGAGAGAGAGAGAGAGAGAGAGAGAGAGAGAGAGAGAGAGAGAGAGGGTTTGAGAGAGAGGTTCGCACCAAACCATGATGATCTCCCTTTACTGCGGGGCGAATGGAAAATATGTTCAAGCTACATACGCTGAACACACCCACGAGTCTTTTAAACTGGCAACCATCAGCTCTGTAGTTAGCAGCATTTTAAACCCATGCGATTTTTAAATTCCCCTGTGTAGACATATTGGAATGGTGAGGTCTAGCCATACCTCAGACATGATTTCCAGTGTGTGGGGTGAAACGCATCTCAAGGGGAGTAACTGCTGATCAGCAGGGTTTGAACTTGCTGGGATCATCGTGGACTTCGCTGTTTGCTCTTGGCAACACGATCGACACAACTGTATTCCTTGGAAGAGGGCTGTCAGTCTGCCTGTGTTTGGCTGGCTAGCTCTGTGCGAACTTACATGGGTCATCTCTCTCTCTCTCTTTCTCTCTCTCTCTCTCTCTCTCTCTCTCTCTCTCTCTCTCTCTCTCTCTCTCTCTCTCTCTCTCTCTCTCTCTCTCTCTCAAACCACATTCCCCAGTCCCAAACAACCACGTACGCAGCTTACCCTTAAAGATCAGCATTTCTTAGCCATTGATATCTTTTTGTCTGTGGACAATGTACTTATACTCATCCTAAATACCCTGTTCCTTTACGAGAATTTGCCAGCTTAT
>JADBJO010010014.1:55000-62500 GCA_016801955.1 Conus betulinus
GTGCAAGATGTTGTTGTGCGTGCGCTCACACACGAACCTCGGTTTATAGTCTCATTCGAAGGACTGTATGGGAAATGGAGTCCGAACCAATGTTAACTCCGAGGGAAAAATCCCCCTGTACCGAAACGCCCCGGCGGAGGTTCGAACCTGCAACCCCAGGATCACCAAGCTTCTTGTCCTCGTTTTTTGCGCCTGTCACTGTCCATTACTGTCTTAATTTCCCCCCTATTTCACATCTACCAAACACCTCTGCAGCTGCAGCCTGTTGGGCTGCTTTCACACATCCACCAGACTCAGACTTCGGTATCAACAGTTACTCTTACTGAAGAAAATCGCTCGTAAGCGCCAACATTTTCCTGTCCAGTTCGCACTCATCTGATCTTTTTTCTACCTCCTTTCTCTCACACTAACCAACATCCACCTCCACCTCACACCACCACTAAGCCACCGTCTTTGAGCTTCCTGCAGACTCGTCTGTAGGCGGATAGTGGCTGATTGAGTGAACTGGATATCATGCGATCGTTTTCACATCTTTCTGCCCTGTGTCGTGCTCCACCCCAAAAAAGTCGCCCTACCTCCATCCTCACCCCTCCTAGCTGACCCTGCCCCCCCAGTCATATCTCTGCCCCTCACACAATGGTTTCCTTCAGACAGACAAACACACAACAGGCATACTGGGATCCTATTCCATCCATAGGAGCATGACCAGTTTTGTCCTTTTTTTTTTCTGGAAAGACAGTCTTCCTTCTCAGGAACAAAGCGATAGCATGATGTCCGGTTTTAATGAAATGTTTTCGTCTCCCCCTGAAAAAGGAAAGGGCTATCCTTTCTTGTGAAATTGTAAAACATGCTGATTGAAGAAAAGAAAAAGTATCTGCCAGTCTTTTTTAATTTTGGACAAAAAAAAATGGAATCAAACTTCTCCGTTTCGAGTACAAATTGGAACCATGTTCTTCTATTCCCCTCACCCCTCTCAGCTAGATCGCCCCTGATATGAGAGAATGGGACAATGGCAATGCCAATGGCATAAATATGGTATTAATTTTAGAGAGATATTGGTTATTGAATTGTTTGTTTGTTCATTCTGCTTTTTTTGCGGATTTGAGAGAGAGAGAGAGAGAGAGAGAGAGAGAGAGAGAGAGAGAGAGAGAGAGAGAGAGAGAGAGAGAGAGAGAGAGAGAGAGAGATTCAGAGCTGAGTTTGTTATAAGATGTTTTAAAAGTTCTTCGTTTTTCCTTTTGTGTTTAAGTACAATCGTAGCATGGCATGAAGATTTTGATTTGACCTGCTTTTCCTAAGATGTTTACATCTAGGCCCATGCTGTTCAACTGTGATCGTTTTCTCTGACAGTTCTACATGCGGGCAACATTGCTCACCTCTCAGAAATGATCATTTCTTTGGCAGGACAAAAGTGTAAGAAAAGATGCCACAATATCAGGGGTTTGGCTCCATGCTTGGCCTTAAGGTTAAATCTGGTGAATTCTAATATGATGTCAGGTTCAATCGGGATGTTTAGTCTAGAAAACTGGGAGGGGTCGCGCGCGCGCGGGGGGGGGGGGGGGGGGGGGGGGGGGGGGGGGGGGGGGGGGGGAGGGGGGGGTATTTTTTCGTCGCTGTTATTTGTTGCTAGAAAGTGGTGAATTATTTAGAACTGTCAGTTCACTGCTGCTCTGTTAAGTTAAACGCTCTGTACGCTAACGTCATTGGGGCAGTCAGTTTTAGTTTACTGAGTCTTTGGCATGGTATTTGAAAAATAACAAGTACTCCCAGTTTATCTCGAATACGCGTGAGATATTCCATAAAGAGGAAACCCCCGTTTTGGGCCGTTATAACCGTTAGTAACGGCTATTCTCGTAAGCATTGGGCATCATCCGTGACCCATAATGAACATACCTACAAACTTTCAGAAAAGATCGCCAAGTATTTTCTGAGATATTCCATAAAGAAGAAAAACCGTTATGGGCCGTTATCGCCGTTAGCAGTGGATATAACGGTTAAAACAAAACATCGGACATCATCCGTGACCCATAATGAACATACCTACAAATTGTCAGACAGATCGGCCTTGTAGTTTTGTCTGGAGCGAGTGGAACACATTTTGACCACGGACAGACACACACACACACACACACATACACACAAGCGCGCGCGCGCGCAGACAGCATTTCTTCGTTCCCATTCTAAAGTACTCCCTGATGTATAAGAACTTGGAGTACAAAAAAACAGAACCAAGCGTCTTATTCCATCAGTTTCACCTTTGTGGGGGCACCCATGCAAACAAAGACATGGTAGAGCAATGCTCCTCCCGCAAAGGACAGGCTCCACCCTGACAGACACACAGAGAGCCACGGGATTTCATTCGAAGAAAAACATATCAATGACACGAAACCTTTATGAAACGTGATGAAGATTCACTGAATAGACAACTGGGAGGCGCATATATCGGATGCACGACGAGAGAGAGAATGGCAAGCATAAAATGGGGCATACAGTTTTTTAGTTTCTGAGACAACGAGTATTTCCAGTTGATTCTCGCGACGAGTGAGATCTTTTTATGTTTGTGTTTGCTTTACAATTCTACAGGTATCAGACAGGCTATTCACGAGGGGTTGAGTCATAGTGGAGTTTTAATGATGATTTCCAGAGAGAGGATGTTGGAGTTTTTTTTGTTATTGTTGCTTTTGTTTTTGACGTTCCCTCGATCAAGATGAGGTTGCGATTTGCAACATTTTTGTGGCAAAAACATTCAGTTTCCGATAACCGTCTGTTTGAGAGAGAGAGAGGAGAGAGAGAGGAGAGAGAGAGAGAGGGAGAGAGAGAGAGAGAGAGAGGAGAGGGAGAGGAGGAGAGAGAGAAGAGATTCAGAGAGGAGAGAGAGAGAGGAGAGGAGAGTAAGAGAGAGAGGGAGAGAGAGAGAGCGAGAGAGAGAGAGAGATGAGAGAGATGGAGAGAGAGAGAGAGAGAGAGAGAGCTGGAGGGGAGAGTCAGGAGACTCAATGGGAGGAGACAGAGGGGCAGAGAAAGGGAAACAGACAGACAGACAGACAGAGGGGGGTAGAGATATATTGGATACACGTTCCCTCATTGCGTTCATTCTGTTGCTATGAGAGAGAGGAGAGAGAGAGAGAGAGAGAGAGAGAGAGAGAGAGAGAGAAGAGAGAGACAGGCAGACAAACAGACAGACAGACAGACAGACAGACAGACAGACAGACATAGACAGAGAGGTTAGCCCGAGTCACGCCAAATTCTGAAGATCGCATTCACTGCTGAGTGAATGGAGAGTACATTCATGCCACACAAACTGAACACCCCACGAGCGGTTTAAACTCGCAACCGTCAGCTCTGTAGTTAGTTTAAACACCCATGTCATTCCCCTGTAGTTCTACCCACATGATTCCAGACCCCTGAGCAGACACTTTTCAACTCGTCAGGCGTATTGGACTGATGAGGTCTAACCATGCTTCAGACATGATTTACAATGTGTGGGGGGGAAACACATCTCAAGGGGAGTAACTGCTGATCAGCAGGGTTTGAACTTGCTCAGATCATCGTGGACTTCACTGTTTGCTCTCGACAACATGGTCGAGACAGCTGTATTCCTTGGGTGAGTGTTGTCAGCTTGTATTTGTGGAACTCCATGGGTCTTCATCAAATCTCTCTCTCTCTCTCTCTCTCTCTCTCTCTCTCTCTCTCTCTCTCTCTCCTCTCTCTTCTCTCTCTCTCTCTCTCAACCTAGCAACCTGCCTCCTGCTCCCTACGCTACTTGCCTTTACAGGTCAGTGTACATTTCCCATGGACTGTTTTTTGTCTGCGGCCAGTGAACATAATATAAAAAAAAAACAACAACATGAAAACAAACAATTAATCTGTTCCTTTAGAACACATTGCCTGTTTGGGACCACTCCCATTAACTCAACGGTTTTTTTCCCCTACGAAATGGATTCCCTCCCATACTTACTCACCATATTCTTCCACGACTGCCGCCCTCCGTCCCCCCCCCTCCCCTCACCCCCTCTCCCGCCCCTTCCTGTCCCCACGCTCCGCCCAGTCCCCAGGTTTCACGCCCCATTAGCCCAAAGGCGGCTTGGTGCAGACAGTGTATGGGCAGTCCATTAGCCCAAAGGCGGCTTGGTGCAGACAGTGTATGGGCAGTCCATTAGCCAAAAGGCGGCTTGGGTGCAGACAGTGTATGGGCAGTCCATTAGCCAAAAGGCGGCTTGGTGCAGACAGTGTATGGGCAGTCCATTGGCCAAAAGGCTGCTTGGTGCAGACAGTGTATGGGCAGTCCATTGGCCAAAAGGCTGCTTGGTGCAGACAGTGTATTGAAAGTCCATTAGCCAAAAGGCGGCTTGGTGCAGACAGTGTATGGGCAGTCCATTAGCCAAAAGGCGGCTTGGTGCAGACAGTGTATGGAAAGTCCATTAGCCAAAAGGCGGCTTGGTGCAGACAGTGTATGGAAAGTCCATTAGCCAAAAGGCGGCTTGGTGCAAGACAGTGTATGGGCAGTCCATTAGCCAAAAGGCGGCTTGGTGCAGACAGTGTATGGAAAGTCCATTAGCCAAAAGGCGGCTTGGTGCAGACAGTGTATGGGAAAGTCCATTAGCCAAAAGGTTGCTTGGTGCAGACAGTGTATGGAAAGTCCATTAGCCAAAAGGTTGCTTGGTGCAAATAGTGTATGGGCAGTCCATTAGCCAAAAGGCTGCTTGGTGCAGACAGCGTATGGAAAGTCCATTAGCCAAAAGGCTGCTTGGTACAGACAGTGTATGGAAAGTCCATTAGCCAAAAGGTTGCTTGGTGCAGATTGTGTATGGGCAGTCCATTAGCCCAAAACGCTGCATGGTGCAGATGGTTCATGGGCAGTCCACTAGCCAAAAGGCTGCATGGTGCAGACGGCTCATGGGCAGTCCACTAGCCAAAACGCTGCATGTGTGCAGACGGTTCATGTGCAGTCCATTAGCCAAAAAGCTGCATGGTGCAGACGGCTCATGGGCAGTCCACTAGCCAAAACGCTGCATGGTGCAGACGGCTCATGGGCAGTCCAATAGCCAAAAGGCTGCATGGTGCAGACAGTGTATGGGCAGTCCAGTAGCCAAAAGGCTGCATGGTGCAGACAGCGTACGAACGGTCATTGGTTGAGAACTGTCTCTTTCACTTGCCGTTCTCTCCCAGAAACCAAAGAAAACCACCCCTTCACATGCCACCTGCCACCGCCCTCCTTCTTCGCCTGTCGTCTCCTGCCCCTGCTGCCGCCAAGGCTGCCTTTCACCTTCTTTTTAGAGCCCTGATTTGTTGTCTGGAACCGTGTCTGGAACTGGACGAAATGAGCGCTGTCCATGTAACCACCTTACCTTCCCCCACCCTCACTCCATGTCCTCTCTCCTCCCGTTCCGCCGACAACCCTCTAGTTTTCCTAAACTGTCTGGTGGAGGACAGCTAACATGTGCAGTTTTAGAGAAATGTTTTTTTTTTTTTTTCCCTGTATTTTTCTGATTGACGTCCGCGTTAAAGAGTCACGTTTCCATGTCACATGCTTATGCAAAACCTGCTCACGTGGAAGCCGGACAATCGTTCTACGTGTGTGTGTGTGTGTGTGTGTGTGTGTGTGTGTGTGTGTGTGTGTGTGTGTGTGTGTGTGTGTGTGTGTGTGTGAAGACAAGAACAAACTATTTCTTTTGTTGACAAAGATGAAAACAAAATGTGGACGAAGGGGGGTCGGAGTTGAGAAAGTGAAAAAAGGGGGTGGAAAATAAGTACATTGGATAATAAAAACAAAAACAAAAATCCTAAGTCAACATCATGCATGAACCATGGTAGTCTGTCTTAAGAATGGAAGCATTCCTGTTTTCTATTCAAAAGCATTTCATCTATTGATTCGGACTCATGAGTGAGGCATGGTTAATTGATTCTGTGCTCCTCAGCATCAAATAGGATACACCACAGCGTTGTTCTCACCAGCCAGGTTCCCAAAGCAGAATATAACGGCACTTTAAGGAGCCAGCAAAGGGTAGAAAGCAAAGCGCGCGCGCGCGCGCGCACACACACACACACACACACACACACACACACACACACACACACACACACACACACACACACACACACACACAAACACACGCACATGCACACACACACACACACAAAACACACGCACATGCACACTCCTCCCCTGATTTCCTTCTCAATTGGAATGCACCAGAGTGAAAAAGAGTCTTTTTTGTAGATCATCTCCATCCCTTTAATCCAGTGCAAAAGAGATGCGTATCTTCAAATAGGCCATTGCTTTCCTTTTCCTTCCGTTTCAGACAGAGTGATTTTTAAGTAGGTCATCTCACCTTTGCCTTCTCTCTACGACAGCAGGCTTATCTTCAAGACAGTTATCGCAGCAGTCCTCCTTCTTTTGAAAACAAACCTATTGTCACAAAAGGTCATTGCTACGTTTTTCCATCCGCAACAGTCTTATTTTCAAGGTCATCATTACCACAGAACTCAGTGTGCAGCTCATCCTTCAACCTACCCATTCTGCTTCCCCCACAGATTTCCCCACTCACGTCTTGCTGTGCGTTAGAGTGTCGGATTGGCTGAGTGGAAGACCGTCCACGTTGAAAGACAAAGGTTGCAAATTCCAAGCACGATGGCCTCAACATAAGAACACGATGAGAGATCAAGACCTCAACTGTTGAAATAGAGCATCCAGAGAAACCATCCCCACGAAGGCATCTGTCACAAACGATGTACATACAGCCTCAGCTTTGTGTAGTCGGTGTTCTGGTATACCCAGCAAAATGCGTTCACAGACACCTGCCAGGTGATGCCAGTGCTGTGCTCAATAACCTTGACCTGGTGTCCATGAGAGACAAGTGACCTTGAGTGAGAAGCTCTGGACTCGGAGGAGGTCAAAATAAAGGAGGACTACCACATCCCAGTCGAAGAGCCCCAGGGGCCAAACATTGGCGTACATCATTGTCAGCCAGGGGTTGTAGTGAGCAGTGTGGAATGAAGCAGTCTGAAAGTGTGTAGTCATAGAGCCGACCTCTGAGCCTTTATGGGGTGAGCTGAAGGACGATAATTTAACCTTGTATAAGAATGAGGGTATCAAAGCAGATGAGTACAAGCAAACATGCATGCATACATACATACATACATACATACATACATACATACATACGTACATGCATACATGCATACATACATACATACATACACACCATACATACATACATACATACATACATAGACATACATGCACACACCATACATACATGCATGCATACATACATACATACATATATACACATACATACATACACACACATATACACATACATACATACAGACACACATACATACAAACATACACACAAACATACATACATACATACATACATACATACATACATACATACATACACACACACATACATACACACACACATACATACACACACACATACATACATACATACATACATACATACATACATACATACATACGTACGTACG
>JADBJO010010014.1:67500-77140 GCA_016801955.1 Conus betulinus
CCCCAACAATTAAGGATTATTCTTTCTGTGCCTTCTTTGTTTATTCCCATGTCTACCCCTGTCTGTACAATGCCTCGATGTATAGCATGGTCATGACCCTTTTTTTTTTTCAGTTTTGAACGTTATTATTATTTTTTTTTCAGAAAAAAAGAGGTTAGTTACTGTCACAGATAACTGTGGTGGTACCTAACCTCTTTTCTTCTAAATTCTGATTTCATTTTTGTCCGCCCTCAGTCACTTCATGTTGAAACAAGATAATACTCTTTTTTTTGGCTATTGATGCTGCTGCAGATAACGAGTGACGACAGTGACCAGTGCCGATGGTGTACTATGGTTGGATCTTACGTGAAGTCAATCACCACTTCACACATTATCAGGTAAATCAAAAGGCAATATGCTCTCTTGATTGAATGCATCTCTCTCTCTCTCTCTCCTCTGTTTGTCTGTCTGTCTTCTTACTTAGTGTCATACTTCAGTCCATCAGTCTGTCCGTCATCAGTCAGTCAGGTCAATCCGTCTGTCCTGTCTGTCTGTCTGTCTCTCTGTTTGTCCTATCTGTCTTAGTGTCATACGTCCATCTGTCTGTCCGTCCGTCCGTCAGTGGTCATTCAATCCTCTGTCTGTCTGTCTGTCTGTCTCTTCTCCCACCCCCCCTCCCATCTATCTCTCAGTCTCTCGTCCTCTCTTCCTCTCCCCCCTCCCTCCGTCCCGTCCTCATCACGTCTCGCTTCTGTCTGCTGTCCTGACTCTCTCTCTCCTCTCCTCCATAAATCAACTCCCTTCTCTCTCGATCTCTCTCCCCCTCCCACTCTCTCTCGTGTCTCTCTCTCCTCGCTCTCTCCTCTCTCTCAGGTATGATGGAATAGAACCATCAAAGAAACGGTGAGAAAAAAAAGAGGCTAGAACATGACACAAACACCTGAATTGAACTGGCACCAGCGAAACTCTCTCAGCAGTGGTGTAATGCGATCCTCATTTTTCCTTCTATTAAAAAACTTCATAAATAATAATGTCGAACAAATCGTCGCCGGGAAATGATGAGGATTTGAATGAATGAAAAGGAAGGCGAAAACGCTGACAAAAGGCCCAGGGTAAAAAAGAAGAAAAAAAAGTGCGGGTGTTTCTTCTCCTCAGGGCCGAAACAACTTTACAGTTTTTTGTCATTTGTATGTGCGTGCAGGCTTCCTGCTTACGTGTTTTAAGTGACTTCGTCACAAGTTTGTGCACTTTTGCATGGGGATTGAAACTAAGGATGAATTGGAAGAGTAAGGGACTGAGAAGGTGTGTGTGTGTGTGGGGGGGGGGGGGGGGGGGGTGTTGGTGGGGGGGGGGGGGGGGGGGGTGGGGGGGGGGGGGAGTGTAAAGGAATAAGGCCTGTGAGATCTTTGGTCTTACGAGATATTTCAACTTATTCAGAGTTCGATAATCGTGTTTCCACCAGGAGTCCCTATAGATAGGATGGGAACTCGGCTGCACTGACCTCTTCACAGAAAAATGCCTGAGAGGATAATACAGCTTTCGTTGTGGACTCCATAGCTCTCTGCCTGTCTTTTGCCCCGGGGGTGAACATTTCATCTTAAGAACGTCGATGTAATTGTTACGTCTACCTCTCCCTAAGATGTGAATCAAACAAAGTACAGTGCGAAAACCATCAATAGGTTTTACCTACCCGTCTCATCTGATGTTATTTTAAATTGTATTATTAGCTGGTAGTAGTAGTAGTAGTAGTTAGTATTAGTTGGTGGTGGTGGGTGGTGGTGGTGGTGTATTATTATTATTATTTTTTTTATTTATTTTTAATTTTAATATCTATGTATCGCCTACTCCTCGGTTTTATTAAACAAGCTCTAAGCGCTTTAACAATCCACTCTCGTTTACACAACGGGCTGCCTACCTGGTTATTGCCGACTGAAGAGCTGCCAGCTGGCTCTTCATTCAGTCGTTTACCACCGTGTCAATCCCGTCCTCAATTGTTCAATCTCGTTCACCCTCAATTTTCCTTACTTTCCTTCCTTCACTCTTTCCATTTACTCACAAGCAGGTGCAGCGCTATGTTGTACGTTGTCCATCCATTACCCATGGCGAAATCTGGCCTTCTCTTTGGAACAGTCGGTGATGGGATTTTACGTGCGTGCAAGATGTTATGGATGCGTTCACAAACAGAACCTCTCGGTCTATAGTCATTCTCATTCGAAGTGCTGAAAACGCAATCGTAGGGCACACATTGTTTTTTGCGCAAAGTGTCGTTCGACAAGGAAGCAAAAAAAAAAAACGTTTTGTTTTCCTCTCTCTCCGTCTGTTACTACTCAAACAATCCGTGGTACGGACTTAGTTCACTAAATGACTGGCGATGATGGTGAAACCGTGTTCTGGAACACTTTGATTTTGCTGTTAATGATGTTCACTGAAGATTATGATATGGCGAAGATGATAATGATGATTCTTACGTG
Organism: Conus betulinus; assembly: GCA_016801955.1. Taxonomy (NCBI): domain Eukaryota; kingdom Metazoa; phylum Mollusca; class Gastropoda; order Neogastropoda; family Conidae; genus Conus; species Conus betulinus. Next base: position 69,951 of record JADBJO010010014.1, read on the forward strand.
CAATGTATCTTGAGTAATGAACTGCTTCAGACAATTGTCCATCCATTGTCCTGTTGTGTTTGAGGAAAACGGTGTGCTCCCAAACCCTTTTCCCTCTCAACTGTAATTCTTACTACCTCCAAATGCTAAATCTGTTCTGTGTCCATGAACAAGATTGGTCAACACCACCCGGAACTGCTTTCATATAGCGAACATAGACACACAATGGCACCACTACGCCTGGTACCAACGAAGACATGAGGCAGGCGGCCGAACGTCCCATTTGCCCAGCTCTTTTTCCCTTTCAGCGCGTCATTTTGTTTGTTCTAAAAAAGTCTCGTGTCTGCACCTGTGTTTGGGGATTTGGGCCGATTCTTGTGCACTCTCTGCCGTTTGAAGTTGTGTTGGGTAATTGTCCGTCACCTGTGTGACCGATGTGGGGATGGGGTGGAGGGGAGAAGAGTCGCTTCCCTTGATTGTTGCTTACTGTCGACCTCGTCCTGTCCAGCTCTATCCCCTTCAACTTCCTCGTTTTGGTCTGCCTCGTGATGCGCCCTACCCCCCCCCCCCCCCCCCCTCCCCCTCGCTTTTTCCTTCACTTTTCCTTTTTACCCCCCCCTTGACGCCTCCCTTGTGGTTTTGTTTCTAGTTTCAAAATGGAGCGACTGATGGCGGAGAAAGGAACGAAGCAAAATTTAGAAAGAGTGGGGGTTAGTTGCCGCTAAGGACATTGACAAACAAAGCACAGGACAAGACACGATTGCATTTCGACCTCTTTGGGTTCTTCTTCAAGCAAAAAAAAAAAATTACATTTAACATTTAGGACAGTACAAACAAAGAACGAAGAGAAACTTAATCTGATGTCCATGTGTGGTGGCATTGGCATATCTTCAATGTCCTTGGGCGCAACGAACCCCGACTCTTTCTAAATTTTGTTTTCAGTTTTGTGTGTGTGTTGTGTTGTGTGTGTGTGTGTGTGATTGTTGTGGTGTGTGTGGTGTGTGTGTGTGTGTGTGTGTGTGTGTGTGTGTGTGTGTGACCTTCCCAAATATTTAATGTTCAAGACAAAAAAGGAAGATCCCCCCGCCTCATTTCCCATCCTACTTCGCTGTGAGATGAATGTGTAGGCTTACTCTACTAACTGCCAGTGGAAGGTGTCTATACCTCACAGTTTTCTAAACAGACTCCGTTTGCCTATTCCTCAATCTGTCATAACTTGGTCCAGAGTTTGGCTCGCTCTCTGAGTGCGGCGCAGTGCATGTTGTAGAGATTTATGAGGGAAGTGGTTGGGAATCCTTTTCGGGGTGGTTTTGTCCCACGTATGGTAAACAGACTCCGGGGCTATGAAATTGGTGAAGGGAGAGGCATAAATTCTACCCCTCTCCTCCCTCTTGTGCCGACCCCTGCCCCACGTTCCATCGCATTATCTTCCATCTAGCACTCCCCCCTCCCCCCCCCTAAACTTCTCCCCCCCCCCCAGCCTCCCCCCCCAGCCCCCCCCCCAAAGAGAGTACGCGACCCTGGACCACTGTTCGTGGAATTGTGGAAATGTTCGTGGGCTTCAGGATTTCTGTTTCCATCTGTGGGGTAAGATAAGAAGTCTCCACAATCTACTACGATGATCACATTCAAATGTCCCTTCAGTAGTCACGATGTCCGGCAATACTGTGTGAATACATAACAATTAATATGGAAAAAACAACATCAAAAAAGAATACAGACAACCGTTCTGTTCTTTTTGACCATACCTTACGGAAGATTTGCCCTTGGGGTCAAGAAGAGAGAATGACAGAGAGTCAGAGAGAGAGAGAGAGAGAGAGAGAGAGAGAGAGTGTGAGTGTGTGTGTGAGTGTGATGGGGTGTGTGTGTGTTGTGTGGTGTGTGGTGCCAGTTGGAGACTAAAACATGTGCGAAGAGTGGGGGGGGCCACAAGTCAGTCCGTCAATGTTTTATGGTGTTTTTTTTTTTTTTTTTTTTTTTTTTTTTTTTTTTTTTTTTTTTGGTCCAAGTCAGAACCGTTTTTTTTTTTTTTTTCTTTTTTTTTTTTTTTTTTTTTTTTACAGGGGGCATCGTAATACCATTCTCTTAATCGCCGTGCACGAGTGCACACCTCGGCAAATACAGTAACCACCGTTCAAATTGTTGTATACAGCAATATTCTGAGCCTGAAGATCAAACAGTTTAAAACTCACAATCACGTATATCAAATCATCTGATGACCGTCCCATGTTCTGGATTGTGATGTGATCATTGTGTGTGAACTAGTTGCAAAAGTGAGTCGACCGCAGGCGGAAAAAAAATCTTAATATAATAATGCCAACCCGACAATGCGAAACGTGGACAAACGAGGTCACAAGATCAAACACGACGCGTTTCGCGACCCTCTTAGGTCTTCTTCAGGGAAGACACACGACGTAATAGGACGATGGAAAATGAACGAATGTTTCACTTAGCTTAGATCTCTTCAGTACGAGGTAGGCAGACTTTCAACGCGTCGTGATTTGTCTTGGACTCGTTTTTCCACGTTTTCTCTTGGCGGTTCGCTAACGTTTATGTAAGATTTATCGTCGTGTGAACAGTCACTAATGTTTCATCTGTAACGCTTGTAAGTGATCTCAAAATCCTCCTGCTTTGTGACGGACGACGATAGATATTTGAAGAGTATCTCTTATCTGTTCCCTGACTATTGCCTATCTGATATTTTGCTCTAATAATCGATCATCAGAATGGACACTGGTCAGTGGTTGTGTACATGGTATGCAACATCCACTATTTGGCTGAGGTGATGCATGGTTCAATAGTAGGTCCTATTTGTTACTGTTGTTTTTTCATTTTTAAGAAAATCAATATCCGATTTCTTCTTCAATATCAGATATATATTTTTTTTTTTCCTTCATGATCCTGTTCTTGTTTTTTTTTTTTGTTGTCGTTGATCAACCTTCTAAGTTTCGTTCTTCTTCTTCTTCTTCTTCTTCCTTCTCTTCTTCTTCTTCTTCTTCTTCTTGCTTCTCTGTGCTTTCATCTCTCTTCGTCTTCTCTTCTCTCAAGTCTTTTTGTTTTCCGTAATAACTTAGCTTCCCCACAAATCTCTCGTCAAAGAAGCGACAGTCATAATGGTCCATGCCTATGCCAAGAAAGCCCCATCGCTCTATCCCCCCATCTCCGTCATTTCCCGTGACGTCAAAGCGATTGCAGGAAAACAGGGTAAATGGAGGGGGATTAAGCCAAAGCCCTAACGTCCTCTGTCTCCGTCCCCCCCCCATCCCCTACGTTCCTATCTGTGGATCCCTCCCCAGATCCTAAAATCAGTGGGGAACACTACATCTGTCTATACGAGCCTCCTCCTGATAATATTGTCTGCCATTTCACAGACGGGTGTGTCTTCAAGATGTAACTGATTTGCTGTGTAATACTGGTTTGAGTATTATATGTGTGTGGATAAATGGATGGAGGTAACGTTGTGTGATGTATGTTGAATCACTGTCTGTTTTCATTATGCCCTTGAGAAGGTTGCCTAGACATAAACAAGGTTAACAAGGAACTGGAAACCACACACAACACACACACGCACTGCACGCACCGCACGCACGCACGCACATACTCACGCACGCACGCACGCACGCACACACACACACACACACACACACACACACACACACACACACACAACACACACACACAAGTTAAATATTTAATTGAGACTTCAGAATCATGAGAAACCCTTTGCTTACCTTACAACCTAGTCTCTGCTTAGATTGTTGTATTACTCACACGTAAATCAATTTGTTTTAAAGAATATTATCTCCGTGTTATAAGACAGGGGGCTCCCTACATTGATCCAAGGTCTGTCTCGACTGAATCTTTATCTCTGTTTCTGTAGGATCATAAATAATTGCATATCTCTTTGCCTACCATCGGGAAACCAAACCTGTCGCACTTGATAGACTTGTTGTTCCGAATTCAGCTACTAAATGGTGTTTTTTTTTTTCCAATTTCGTTTGGCTGGGCTCAGTTTTCGCGTTATTTGCTATTTTTCTGCCCAAAAAAGTATGTTTATTCTGTCCGTCCGTTGAAAGCATTTCAAATCCTATTTCTCCAGATTGCAATTTTGATCTTAGGCCAAATTTTGTACCATGAAAAGCCAGCGTTGAGCTTTTTCCCTGGCAGCATTGATTGTTCGATCCACGGTGAGATCGCAAAGAAATACAGATTTAATTACACGTTGGTTAGCAACAGACAAGCCCCAGATACATGACCTCGGGCCAATTCTCTCGTGTACCATCCAGCTTCCGATTTCGTGGTCCTGTAGCAGGCTATTAAAGGGCTGCAGGCGAACTGACCATCGTGTTTCATAACTGCTGTAAGGTTGCACTGCCAGTTTAATTATTAAGGCGCCTACGTGGCAGATAGACACAGGTTGACCGCAGCCTACCTTCCTCTCATTAGCACTGACGACGGGTCTAGCCTGTGTCGCAAAGGAGACGACTCTCGAGCTGCGAGGCAGTTCGGCGGGCGACGAGACGCTGCCATTGTGCGACATCATCGTGGACTTCACCACCAGCAGGGCTTTTTTCTCCGCTTAGCATAGTGAATGGTGGGAACCGCCCCTCACGGCCACAGAGTGGAAGTGGATCTTTGTAGCCGCTTGGGCTTGGCAACTGCCCGTGTTTCCTGAGTTGGCCTCATGCGGCACAGGCTAGGGATACGTATGTGGGGCATGTGGGGCTGCATTTTGGGGCTTTCATATCCCTACACTAACCTTAACGTGTACCCTGAGTGATGTTTCATATGGAAATCACTACTCTAGAAGGAGTGCAAAACAAATGTCATCTGATATGTTCAGCTAGGCAGCAAAAAAAAGCCCGCCATCCCACCGCCTCCCTCGTGTGAACATAACAAAGATTCTCGCAAACATCTGTTGGAAAACGCAGTGCCCTGACAAACAGGTCTGATTAATCATCCCAAATGTTTGAAAAGTCTAGTATGCATTGTATGTAGAAACAACAGCAGTTTATGTAGACAAAAAAACACACAACAACGACAACACCAACAACTACAACAGAAACAACCAACTCCCAAACAACAGTCCACGCCAATGTCCACAACACACAACAACACACACACAACACACACACCACACACACACACACACACACACCACACATACACACGACGCTTCTCGTCTCTCCCTCTCTCTCTCCTCAACAACGCTCTCTCTCTCTCCCCTCTCCTCTCGTCTCTCTCTCTCTCTCTCTCCTCCCCTCTTTTAAGATAATGGGATCTATGACAGTCTTCAAGACCAAGACGGTTGCAGGCTCCACCGGCATTCCCTACCAGCACTCTATCCAGGAATTAACTTCTCAAAGCAGTCTTGAGCACATCACCCAAACCCGAACATTAACATGCTCACATTGGTTCCATCCACCATTTCCTTCCGACCCCAGACTTCTGTGATAACACAGTGGAACCAGTCACCGGCCCAGACACAGCCGACAACATTAGGAGCGAGGAAGGGGTTAGGGCGAATGGTCAAAGAACGATGCTTGAAATCAGGGGGGGGTGGGGGGGGGGGGGGGGAGGAGGTGGGTAGGAAACTCGAGAAAACTATGGAGGGTAACCATTCAATCAGACAAGACTGTGCTACCACTTTTTCTTGCCACAAGGCTCCAGATGCATTGTTAGTCAGCTCCTTGCCGTTCGAATGAGGGGTATTCTCGAAGCTGAACACTGAAGTTAGTAATTCAAGTAGAACTTGTCCTCATGGAACTGATTAGGAGGTAGAAGATCTGTTTTAATTTCCAAGTTTAGATGTTTGTAATGATAATGGCCTCCAGTCACCTCCATACTTTATATTTTGAACTTCGATTAAACAGAAATGCGTCGTGTTTTTGTCTTGTGATTCGTTTGTCCATGCTGTTTCGGTGGACTTATTGTAACCACTCTTTTGACAGCAAAATTTAGAAAGATCAAGGGGGGTTATGTACCACAAAGGACATAGACAAAACAAAGACCACGACAAAACCATAAATGACATTTCTACATAATGCATTTCATTTTTAGGTCTTCTCTTCTTACCGGCAGAAACAAATTACATTTTTTGGACAGTGAAAACAAGAACGAGAATTTACCACTGGTTCATCTTCTCATATTCGGCGCTCAGATCAAAATGGCCGGCTCGATACCGCAAAACGAGGCTACCCATGAGGGGCTCATGGGAGTGCTGATATAGGTAAGCGTGGTGTGTATGTATGGGTGTGGTGTGTGTGTGTTTGGAAGGGGGGGGGGGGGGGGAGGAGAAACTATTGGGGTTTGTTGCTTAATGAATAGAATTGTTCGCATTGTAGATTGTCAGGTTTAAGGGTGAAAAAACTCTATGCTGATACATAATATTTCGTTTTGCTTAATAGCTCGTAAGAGCGAATTGTTTCAAATCCTCATTTCGTGAAAACAGAGATCTGTGCCAATTTTTACATATCCCTTCGCGCGTTTTCTGTAGGTTCGTTTTGGTCCTACAAGAAACTCTTACACTCTAATAGCGGTCCTTCGTGCTGGCCCCAAGTCAACGAAACAAAGTGAAGTTCCAGGAGTAATAATTCTTTCCCTTGGGCCCTTTCTTCCGTAACCACTAAAAAGATTGCCTTGTCTCTTCTTTCGTTCTACTTAAGAGTGTTATTCACTCTTGTCTCCCTCCGTTGATCGAATCCTCCGAAGCAGGTGAGGGGCGTCAGCAGTCTGTCTTTATTTTGTGTCCCACTTTGTCCTTTTCCGAGTTTTCATGTCTCGGTCTCTTCTTTTTGCCAGACCTAAGGACGGAGTTCCTGTATCGTGTTTGTGTCTGTTTTGTTCTGTAGAGTTGCATTCACATCTTTGTTATCGCCTCGCTCGAGTCTTGGTACACTCATTCTTGTTCGATGTCCTTTGTCTGATCCTTCTTTACTTACCACCCCTGTGTCTACCTGTACTGCAGAGATAGGTTTCTAATTCTAAAAGTGTTGTCTCTCCTTTTGTCCTCACAACCCCATAACCAACATCTAACCAGGCGGGGTGTCTCTGGTCGTGTACTTCGGAGAATGCGTTGTGTTTTATCTTGGGTATCTTTCCCTTCTGGCGGTCCCATTTTGGGTATACGGGTTTCACTTGTCCTCATTATTTTTCTTCTTCTAATTTGAAGTCAAACCGTTTTCGCCGTCTTGCCTTGTGCTTTTGTTAGG
>JADBJO010010015.1:0-7500 GCA_016801955.1 Conus betulinus
CCGCTGCCGCCTGCCCTGTGCCTGTGTTCGTGTGTGTGCTGGTTTGCCCTGCATGCCCGGGTATACTTGCGTCCGTCGCCTCACCGTGCGTAAGTGTACATGATAAAGTGGAATGACTAACAGCCCCGTGCAAGTCCCTATACGTGCACCGTGTTCTTATGAAGCCCACACCACTCCGCCCCTCCCGACCCCATCACGCATAACACCCACAAAGGAATTCACAGAATGCGCACCTTCCCCCAAACCGCCTACAAGATAGACAGACAGACCGCGACAGAACAAGCCCGACCATCCCAGAGACCAGACCAGACGACAGACAGACGCAGACACAGCACTGGCTCACACAGTGTTCAGCAAGGCACCCTCCAACATCTGACTCAATTATTTGGTCACGCTCGTAATGCACGCACTCCTTCATACACCCGCCCCCACACACCACACCACCACCCCCACCTCTGCAACACACCGCGCGCGAGCCGGCGCACACACACACGCAGCCGACGGCACGCACGCCCCCTCGCTCCCCCCCCTCCCCTACGCATGCACGCACGCACACAACCCCCTAGTTTTTTTCTTCTCAACCGCACAGTTCTTAAACGCCCTTCCTTGCACCTGTCCCATCCACACCATCTCCCCTACCTCATTGAAGCATTGTACTGCACCACGCCCCCTCTCGTCAATCAAATTCCTTCTGTCCTCCGTCTCTATTTCGCCAATAGAGTACCCCTCTCATTCCCTTTTCTTTCCTTTTAGAAAACGATTGCTCACAGAATTTTGTTCCGTCAACCCTTTCCCTCTCTACAGGTCTCAGGAGTAATAGCGCCATGCTTTTTTCTCTGTCCTTCTCTTGGAAATGGATTTTCCACTCTCCCAAACAGGAAATTATTCTGGACAATCCCTTTAACCGTCCTAGATTGCTGGTACATGCGCTACCGGCAAGCTGCACACGGCCCGTCAGTCCCAACGTCTCGCTCTGTGAGAGGGGCACTTACACCATCATTTAGTTGGCAGACAGGCGGTTTACAAACAAACAGACAAACACTACAGATGATATTCCAGGGACTGACCTACCCCATGCTCTTAGTCTTAAAGCTCGGGCACATGACATTTCTTGCAGTGGTCTGTCACTGGACTGCCTGCCACGAGGTTGAAAAGAAAAGTTTGGGGACTCTGCGCGGATCGAGGTCCGTTACGTCGGGGGGTGCAACAAACGACGACCACGCCGGCCTGTGAACAAAAACAGTGAGGTGATGGTCCTTTTATATACCATACTGTGGGAAAAAAAGAGTTAAAAACAACAGTCCACGAAAGACGAAATGATGCGCGCCCTCCAAAAATGACAATGACGGGGAGGGGGGCACAAAAACGGGTGGTACTCTCCAACCTTCTTGAGACTGACTAGATTCCGCTGCTCTCACGAGTCCTTGGAGGTAGACCGAGTGAAGATATATAATATCATACATAAATCATACCTGCGCTGTGGTGTGTGTGGTGTGTTGTGTGTGTGTGTGTGTGTGGTGCACACAACGCACAACAACCACGCACGAACGAGTCGCGCCCGCACGCACACACACACCCACCCGACACACACACACACACAACACACACACACACACACAACACACACGCATGCGCGCACAGCACGCACACGCAACGCAACACACACACACCACACCCACACACACACCCCACACAACACCACAAACCACGCACTCATCACGCACACAGATTCACACACATATATACAATATCTGCGCATCAGTCTCGCGGCGCCAGCTTTGCTCGCGCTCTACCACACACCACACAGCACACACACACAAACACTTGACTCACACACACACAGAAGGTAGTCAGTCTAGCACAGCACACTACGACTACAGCCACATCGACTCCCAGGTCTGTTGCCATGTTTCGTGTTAAACTTTCCGCAAGTTATATTACAGTGGCTACATGTTATCCGACGTCACATTTTAGATTGATGAAACTAGACACTGGACATTGGCTGTGAGGCTTTGTGTCGGGTGTGGTCCTCCGAAATAGGGAGGTCGTTGCCACTCCACATTTTTGACTGCAACCGCTACAGATGTAGTGCCTCGTGGGTCCACTGCATACTGATGCTATCGTCATTAACAAGGAGATATTACTAGGTGATCCCTCTTACCTCTCATCTTCTGTCTCGAGCACCTCACGGTGACTGTTTACTTCATCCAGGTACAAACGCCAACACTTGCTCACTCAGTCGGCACGTTGTCTGCCGAGAATTCCGTTTTCTATTAATACCGCCTGCTAGTTTTTCAGGAGGTTGGAGCCATCTTATTTTGTTTATCCATCCTGCGAGTCGTTAGAAGGAGTGCACCATCATCTTTCTTGCATTTAGGTTCCGTGATTTCCCTTTGCATTAGTCTTTGAAGTTTACATTCAGCAACAGTGTCGTTGTCTTTCGCCCATGCGCCTATTGTGCTAAACCAGTGGGGATCAGAAGTTCTTTCCTCTTTCTGCGTTCTATACATTTTTTTTCTAAGATCTATTCCAACAGCAGTTTGTGGTGTACGGGCGATGGTAGTGTGAAATATTTCACTCAGGCGGAATTCTATGAAAATATCTAGATCATATGTAGTTCTTTTATGGACTCTGTCCACTTTGTATATGATAAAAACAAAACATTATCAGGTTTTGGAGATTCATGGCTAGGGGTCTGGAAGTTGGAAAACTGCTGGTCGACTTAAACCCACAAAAACTGAAGTAAATTTTGCGAACTATACACGACTTAAACTCCAACAAAAACTGAAGTAAAATAACTGGGTAAATAATGTCATTAACTATTCAGTCTGCATAAACTCAACCAAAACTGAAGTAAAAATAACTAGGTGTAAATAAGTCATTAACTATTCAGTCTGTATAAACTCAACAAAACTGAAGTAAAACAACTTGGTAAATAATGTCATTAACAATTCAGTCTGCATAAACTCAACCAAAACTGAAGTGAAATAACTGGGGGTGAATAATGTCATTAACAATTCAGTCTGCATAAACTCAATTAAAACAAACAAAAATAATTGGGTGAACTAATGTCATTAACTATTCATTCTGCATGTAGCACCATGACGTAGTGGCGAGTCGTCTTCAAAATGATTCAATAGTTTGCCTGTGGTGGGGGCCCCTCAGGGTTTATCTATCAAACAGTACTGGAATAGAGAGAGAGAGAGAGAGAGGAGAGAGAGAGAGAGAGAGAGAAGGGGAGAGAAGGCGGAGAGATAAGAGAGAGGGACCTGAGAGAGATGACGGTTGATGACAAAACTCATCTCAACGAATTTTCATATCTTATTTGTATTGTGGCTGTGTGGTTTTCATTTTTACATCTATGTTTTTAGGATGTAAGTATGCACACCTAAAAGAGGGAAATCTTTTTCTTACACTTGGTAAAATGTAGTTGTAACCAGCAAAAGTAGAGTTTTTTAAATTTTTACCATCAACTGTTTAATATTCTTTTCGCCACCGAAATATAACCAGGTGTTCACCAACACAGAAATTACCAACCAACACATATCTTCGAGTAAGTGTGGCTGAACCCCCCCTCCCCCCCCCCCTCCCCCCCCCACCCCACCCGCCCACCTCTCTCTCCTCCGCCCCCCCCCCCCCCCCCCCCCCCCCCCCCCCCCCCCCCCCCCCCCCCCCCCCCCCCCCCCCCCCCCCACCCCCCCCCCCCCCCCCCCCTCCCCCCCCCAAAAAAAAAGGAAAAATTGACAATTCTAAAACTATGTCGGGTATTTTTTTTGTCCGTTTTGCGGGATGAACTTTCACTGGTTGCATTTTGAATCGTATTTCGTAATGCGTTGGTGCCTAAGATTCTGTGAACAATATATGCCCTTGAAGAAGCTTTAATCGTACCAGATTTCTTTTGTAATATAGTCTAAAAAGACTTTCTAATGCTCACCTCTGCCAAGCCTCCTGTCGCAATTCTAGCAACATTCAGGTTCTATATTACTTATTGCCAAACAGTCGTAGACTTTTGTCTCACCTTTGGGAAAACAGAGGAAATCAGACCAAAAGCTTTGCTAGTCTTGTGCCGAAGGATGGCCCATTAGTTAGCTGCAATCCGCTTCTGCGAATGTAAGTGTTTTACATAACGATTCCCAGCGGAAAGATGAAATGTATATGATTGCAATACTTTTTCAAGAAAGCAGAGGTGTTCCATGACCAAAGAACAAACTCTATTATATGCAGTAAATCATTAATTTCGTAAACATTTCTCTTGAATCAAGCTCTGTACCGAGGTTATGTTTTGGCTATCAGAATATTAGGGTTGAAGAAATTCGAAAAAACAACAACAACAATGGTTTCGCCAGTCAATTACGCTTGATTTCAATATTTATGTTCCCCTGTTCGTATAAGATATCTATTTTCGGGTCCGACGTTTTTGCCCCCAAAGTATCGTCGAGCTTTCGATTCGTTTACTATAATATCCTTTACGTTTGAGTCGACGGCAGTGGTTTCTGCTATCATATATCTGTTAATGCATTCATTCTACCAAATTACATCCAATCCTAGAACCCCTTGATTTACAGTTTTCGGTGTGAATATTTTTCTGCTTATATTCATTTTTGAAAATTTAACCGGCAAAACTCCTGTCTGTAGTGCTGGTTCCTGGTCAGCGGTAGAGAATCAGGAAGGTTGAGTAGTAATTAACCCGAAACACTGTTTTTTTGACAAATGAAAAAAATCTACTTATCTTTGATGGTTAGCAATTGTATTTTCTAAATTTCCCTCTTTCCACGTTTGTATTTCCTCTAACTTCTCTTCAAATTATCTTAGCACAGTTACTTGGAATCATTTGCAACCAACTACCGATATAATAAAAATAAATCCTTGTCTGCCGTGCAATCATATATCGTATTGCGTTTGCAAGCGGGTGTGTATATGTGTCTGCGCACCTTTGAGAGAGAGAGAGAGAGAGGGAGGAGAGAGAGAGATAAACAGAACATTTTAAAAGTAAAAACAGTCCGAAGTTGGGCACACATTTGATCAAAGTCTTCACTAAATGACAACTTGCTGGGCTGTTTACTCATTGTCTGAAGAATCAGCGCTGCTTTCATGCGTCAAGCAGTGCGCGTTGGATGGTGCGAAAAACCACGATAGTCAACAATACTGCTGACCCTGTCTAGGCGTGAAAAGTGTATTTAGAGACATACTCCCAAATCGTCAGTCTGGTCATCTGACTATGAGAGGTCAGAGGGCAAAGTCCAGTGTATTTAAATGCATACTCCAAATGTCAATCTGGTCATCTGAGTATGAAAGGTTAAAGGTCAAAGTCCTGTGTATTTAGAGGCATACTCCAAATTGTCAACCTGGTCACCTGAGTATGAAAGGTTAAAGGTCAAAGTCCAATAGCCCCGTGGCTGTAGCCGCAGTGACTTGTTGGAGTTCCGTCCTGCCTGGAGCACGGCATTATGGTAGGCGGAGCCCCACCCACCTCTTTCTACCCACTGGCCCACTGTCTGGTGGTTAGAGCGTTTGCCTGTGAAGCTAACGGGTCGTGAGTTCGAACCTCTGATGGGATTGAGCTTGTTCCGTATGAGAACCTTTTCTGTCCACCCAGCAATAGATCTGCAGCTAACAGTGCTTTAGATATAGCAGAAAAGCGGACCGCAAAGCCAGCAACAAGGTGCTCCAGTGAAACACGGGTTCGGCGAGGCTGATACCGCCAGACAATGTGTGCTCTCTGTCACAGCTTCCGTGTTGGCTGACTCGCCGTCCGTTCAAAGTATTGAAACATATCAATAAATACTATTGATAGAAACCTCGGAACCCAAGGGAAAAAAAGAAGTGTGTCACTTTTGATAAATTTGTTATTGTATAAAATTATTGCTGATTAAAGCCAGAGCGTGAACTCATTTTTGACAAGTTTCTACTCTATTTTCCTCATTGCGATAATGAATACCAACTGGCAAGATACAGTTTTATAATGAAAAGAACCCTCTTTTGACAAGTTTCTACTCTATTTTTTTCTCATTGCTATAAGAAATACCGAATAGCATGACATATCTTTATAATGAATAAATAGCAGGCAGTGTACATTCATATATATAAATTTGATTATTCAAAGCTGTGTCTGAGCGGAGAACTTTGTCTTTGAAAATATGTTCAGAACACAGGCGGTTTTCCCCTCACCCGGCCGCCGGCGTGAGAGTTTGATAGGCCTACAATTTTCGATTAAAAAATATTCTGTAGAAACGGACAAATAAATGATAATTTTCGTACAATTTTGTTGTGTTTATCGTAGAAATGGAGTGATTGACAGGAACTTAATCGAAAAGTCCAAAGCTGTAGAATGAAAATTCAGCCCCAATCCTCACAGTCACAGAGAGTGACAAGAAGAAAGCGGCTGTAAAGGTCGGCGTCGTCAGTCATTTCGTATAGTCGGCAGGTTTGCAAGGGTAACAAAACTTTATTACGTTTAGAGTACAATTCTCGATTTTACATTTTTTTTCTGTCTCTATTTTGTGCTAACTCAAGAAATTGACAAGGTTTGACAGGCGGAGGATTCTATAATGTCGTTAAAAAAAACAATTGCGCAAAAATATCAATTTCAAGAAAAATATGGCCTTTTCGAAGCAATGTTGTTGTGACGTATAAAAAAAATATAACATTTTTGTGACATTTGTGGTAACCAGGTCCAAAAGTACTTGTGTTTTGGGTTAAAATTTCACACAAAATAATCAGGTTTCCCCGATTATGGGAAGGTAACTCCAAAATAAAACATTTCGTCTGCTATAAGACGATGAGAGGTATGCACACATTGTAGCACCCGTATACCATACCTACATAGAAACATGCACGCTGATGAACCATGTTAGACATAGAGAAATTAATGGAGATACACATACGTATTGATATACTACATGTATACATACTGTTAAACACTTACACAGTGGGTGAAAAAAACAAGTGCCTGCTGACAACTTTCCTGACATTATAGTATTTACTCGGTAGTGATTTGAACGAAATATAACTGCAAATTTGATGGGTGAAGAAAATGGGAACACGAAATAAAAGAAAATATACTATAATTGTGAAAAATCCTTCTCTTCCCGCATAAAGAAGCTATTGTAATGCTTTCCCATAGAAGTATCTGTTTATATTGCCATTTCTTTGGTTTTATTCGTATTGCCAGTTTTTCGGTATTCTTTTGCTGAATCGGATCTTATAAAAACAGATACAGCGACATCCATTTGTGCTCTTGGCGTCAAGTAGAGACACGCCACATTTCATAATTCTGTGGTGCTCTCACCAGCAAGGTTTCAAAACAGAATCCAACAGCACCCCCAAAGCAACCAGCGAAGGGTAGTAAATGAAACAAAAGAAAAAAGTGTGGAGGGGGAAAAAAGTTGCTGAAAAACTAAAAAACATCATGCAAACAGTATAAATATAGGGAACAATGTTTGAGCCTATGCTAGAGGATCCATTCAAGGATGCAAGGGAGAGCAAAAAAGATATGGAACA
>JADBJO010010015.1:10000-30000 GCA_016801955.1 Conus betulinus
TCTTCATGGACCCTAACATGGGTACCTGTGACAAACGCATGCTGTAAGTAATTTGACAGTTTGGTGTCACCTTTCCTTAACACTGTGGTGCACTTAGGGACATCTGGATAATTTAAGTGGTGGCTATCATCCTTATCTTATCATACTCATGCAGACGGACAACTCTACCCTGTGCAAGTCACTTGTCAGTCCAGAAGGGGAGTTTTGCATCACTCCACCATTTGTTGACTGCACCTGTTACAGATAGTGCCCGTGGTCACTGAGGCTATCGATCAGACAAGGAGATATGACAGGTGATCCTCTTACCTCTCATCTTCTGTCTCTGAGAGACAACTCACTGACTTTATCAGCAGGTAAACAAACACGCTCATCATGCGCACTCGCCGAGATTGTATAAAAACCCATGTAGTTTCAGAGTTGGCCATTATTTGTGAGAGTGGGTTAAAGGAGTACAACGTCATCTGCATTTCCGTGGTAGTTGACTGAAGACTGGTGAGGTGTATATCCAGACAGTGTTTCTTCGTCATCATCCATTGTGCGAATAGTGTGGATAAAAGTTCTTCGTTAATTTGGTGACAGTGTAGAACTAACACTGCATTGTGCGTGTCTTTCTTTCCCGGGATTGACAGAACCTGTTGGCTTAGAGAACAGCAGCGTCCAACATCATGGCAGTGAAAAACGTAAGTTTTCACGTTTGTTTTTCTCTTGTGTGTGTGTGTGTGTGTGTGTGTGTGTGTGTGTGTGTGTGTGTGTGTGATGGTTATTTCCTATTTCAATTTTTTTTTCTAGGATTTATTCCAACAGCAGTTTGGGGCATACGGCGATGGTAATATGAAATATTTCACTCAGGCCGAAATTCTATGAAATACCTAGATTGGTATGTTCTTTTTATGGACTCTGTCCACTTTGTATATGATAAAAACAAACATTATTAGGTTTGGAGATTCATGGCTAGGGGATCTGGAAATTAAAAATGCTGGTTCTGTCTTTTAGCGACGTAAACTCAACCAAAACTGAAGTAAAAATAACTGGGTAAATAATGTCGTTAACTATTCATTCTGCATAAACTCAACCAAAACTGAAGTAAAACGAACTGGGTAAATAATGTCATTAACTATTCAGTCTGCATAAACTCAACCAAAACTAGAGTGAAATAACTGGGTAAAAATGTCATTAACTATTCAGTCTGCATAAACTAACCAAAACTAGAGTGAAATAACTGGGTAAATAATGTCATTAACTATTCAGTCTTCATGTAGCCATTCGTTAGCGGCGAGTCGTCTTCAAAATAGATTGTCTTTGATGGGGGCCCCTCAGTTTCATCTGTCAAACTGTACTTTCAGAGAGACAGAGAGAGAGAGAGAGGGGGGGGAAAGAGAGGGGGAGATAGATAGATAGATGGAGAGAGAGGGGGGGGAGAGAGGGGGGAGAGAGGGGGGAGAGAGGGGGGAGAGAAGGGGGAGATTTTCGATTCTTGAGTCCATTTATGTTTGATCGAAGGCAGTGTTCTGATCCATATGATCTTTAATGCATTCATCTACCAAAGTACATCAGGAATTCCTAGAACACATTGATTTACATTTTCATGTGATATTTTTCTCATTCTATTCTTTAAAATTCTAAACCGGAAAAACTCATGTCTGTATGGCATTCACAATAAAATCAGGAAGGTTGAGTAGTAACTACCACAGAAACACTGTTTTTGACGAGATGAAAAAAAAGAATGGCTACTTGATCATTTAATATTAGCAGTTGTATTTCTCTAAATTTCTCTTCTAAGTTTGTATTTCTCTCTAAACTTCTCTTCAAAGTTGATCTTAGCACAGGTATTTCGAATCATTTGTAAACCAAATACCGAATATTATAATTTCTTTGGACGTGTAAATGAAGCATATATCCTACTTGTCAGTCATGTTGGCTTCCTATACACATTGCATTGCATTTTGTCTATTTAATTTCAACCCTGGGACATGTTCATCGACTTAAAGTGCTGTGACCGCCTCCTGTAAGGACTGCATGACGTCTCTTGTATGAATCCCGTATCATCTGCATACTGATAAAGTCTGTTTTCTACCCGCCAGTAACTGCATCTTGCTCTTTTTTATTTATTTGTGTGTTATGATTTTAGCCAGTGTTTCTGCACAGATATTATGTACGCGAAACTGGACCCTCCTGTCTACTTCCCCTCTGTAATTCAAATGATGTGTGTCTGTTTCGAGTGTGTACGTGAAGGCGAGAGTAAGACTATGTATGCTCTTGCGTATGTGTACACTCCATTGTGTTTGCATGCGTATTTGTGGTGTGTGTGTGTGTGTGTGTGTGTGTGTGTGTGTGTGTGTGTGTGTGTGTGTGTGTGTGTGTGTAGGAGGAGTTGGGGCGTCTGTGCGCGCGGAAGTGTTGGTGTGTGTGTGTGTGTGTGTGTGTGTGTGTGTGTGTGTGTGTGTGTGTGTGTGCACGTGCACGCAAGTGTGTTATGTCTCTGTGTGTGTGTGTGTGTGCGCGCGCGCGCGCGCGCGTGTGTGTATGTGTGTGTGTGTGTGTGTGAGTGAGTAAGTGAGTGAGTGAGTGAGTGAGTGTGTGTGCGCGCGAGCAAAATGTGTGTGCGTGTGCGTGTGTGTGTGTGTGTGTGTGTGTGTGTGTGTGTGTGTGTGTGTGTGTGTGTGTGAGTGAGTGAGAGAGAGCGTCTGTGCGTGTGTGTGTGTGTGTGTGCGCGCGCGCGTGCGCCTGTGTAGGAGTGTGTGTTTCTATATACATGTCTGTCAGTGCACCATACATAGATGTTTTATGTACCTGTCTGTCAGTGCACCCTACATAGATGTTTCTATGTACATGTCTGTCAGTGCACCATACATAGATGTTTCTATGTACATGTCTGTCAGTGCACCCTACATAGATGTTTCTATGTACATGTGTGTCAGTGCACCATACATAGATGTTTCTATGTAATGTCTGTCAGTGCACCATACATAGATGTTTCTATGTACATGTCCGTCAGTGCACCATACATACGTCTCTCTGTCTACAACTACGTGACTGCGCTGGATAACACTTTAGTTACATGCTAAACACTTGGTAGGGGGTGAAAGGGGTGGTGGTGATGGTTTTGGTGTTTGACTGATTGATTGATTGATTGCAGGTGTTACGTGAAGGCGGCAGTGAGGACTCACAGAGGACGGAGGGAAGAGAAGACGGACAGCAGATGACGTCAGTCGCTGTCTCCACCTGGGGTACCACCCCCAGAGACCCAGCAGAATCCCCAGGCCCTCTGTCAGTTCTCTCTGACCACCACACCTGGCCTTCTGGACTGTGCATCTCCATCCCAAGGGCCATCTCCTGGCAGTCCTGTGAGGTTGGGGGGCAAGTCCCGAATCCCTCGCTTCACGGGACGACATTCGATGGGGCGACAACTGTCGGCAGAGAGAGAGCGGAGACAGAAAGAAAAAAGCGGTCACCGCCGCAAAGAAACCATCTCCACCTCCAAACTGTCTTTCTACCAAAGTGAATAATGCGAGGAGAGCACACACCAGACCTAAAGTGCAAAGACAGAAATTGCGTGATGCTGACACTAATGTGTTGAGGTCCTCACGTCTTCCTCAAGGCCAAGAGCAGAAGCGAGTCACCTTTGCTTCCCCAGACACCAGCCAAAGACTGCAGCTGTCCGCCTCCCTGAATGCTCACAGAATGAGGAGCAGAGCAAAGAAGCCTCATACGAATCGGCAGCCTAAGACACCCAGCATCCTCCGGCCAACCATCCACCCAGGTCGGCATACAGCCAGTGTCTACAGCAGGGATATCAACAGACCAGGCACCTGGGTAGATTTCACTCTTCATGATCCAGAGCGACAGTCCCCAACACCTGACCTCAGACAGCCCAAGAACCATAACTCCTTTTTCATCGCTGAAAGTGAGCTGGAGCCACGGCCCTTAGAGGAGGAGGTTCTGGCGGCTCTCCCTTCTCCCTCCAAAGTGTGTCCATGTGTTGATCCTGACGATCTGGACGTTCTGCCAGGAGATCCAGAACTGTACAGCAAGATGGACATGCTGTATGAAATGTACAGAGAGAAGGAGCTGCTCAACTCCCTGTCCATCGCTGACAGCGAGCAGGAGTCACGGCCCTCAGAACTTCTGGCGGTTGTCCCTGCCCCTTCCAAACTGTCTTCATCCATTGATGCTGACAGCCCGGATATTCTGCTTGGAGACTCAGAACTATACAGCAAAATGGAAATGCTGTTTGAAAAATATCGATAGAAGGAGCTGAGAGCTGAGTGGTCTGTGGAATCATTTTTTTCTTTTGGTTGAATGTTCCATTTAATGACAAATCTTTTGCACCATTGGCGGTGGGCTTTCATCTGACAGACGTGGAACTGTGCACCCAAGTGTACTGATTCGTGACGAAACAACTGTGTTGGGAACACAGAACTTTCTTTTTTCCATTTTTTTTTTTCTTCATCTAAACTTATGTGCTATTATTCACAAGTACAAACCTTTTATTTCCCTATGGTATATTCTATCCTATACACGTGTTCTATGTGTGATTTTTATGCTTATTTTACAGCATGGTTTAGCATTTATCGTTCAAGTCGTCAGGGAGTGATAGTAGAGAATGGTAGCGATGTCACCTCCGCTTACTGTGTCCCCTGAAGATGAAATTAAAACCGAAAATCAACAAAAATGTTCCGTACATAAGGCAGAGAAAGGAGTAAAGGCATCGCTGACAGTGAGATGCACATTCAGGCACTCAATATTTTTTTTGGGATGCGCATGAAAACGAAAGTGGCTAAAAACAGTGCACTCATTACATCAAGAAATGAAATTAAAATACTGCCATGGACCCCATCACACACACACACACACACACACACACACACACACACACACACACACACACACACACACACACACACAACACAACTCAATGTGTATTCTGGAAACTGTTTCCTTAACACATTCAAAAAATATTTAAACAAGAATCTATATAAAACAAATAACATTATGCCTGAACTATTATTTCATCATACACGTATGCTGATGAATAACGTTTTTTTACAAGTAGTGGGCAGAGGAAATTTTTTTTTTTTTTTTTTTTTTTTTTTAGCAAATGATGTTCTGGTCAGGGATGACCCGTTAGGTGTGGCAGTTGCTTCCCTTGCTGTGTCTAGCGGAAGTCGGACTTTAAAAGTCTACCTTTTGTCAATGCCTTTGCATTTTTTGTGTTGAAAAAAAAAAAGTGAATTTGACAGGATTGTTTTCCAGGAAAATAATCTGCTTTATTCTTGATTCTTGACCAAAAGTATGAAATAAGTGTTAAAATCAGATGGGGAGGGAAGGGGGGGGGGGGGGAGGGGGAGGTGAGGAACGGGTGAGGGGAGGTAACTGTTGTGTCTTATGTTTGATATTTATGTAGCAGTCCTTAGCCTACTGGTTAAGGGATACGTACAAGTTTTTGTTTGATGTATAAGAAATCAGATTTAAACGGTTTAAACATTGTGTTTTTTTTTCTATGTATTGTCTTTGCTTAGCGCTAAGTGGATTTTGTTTTCTTAGTTTAAATGACAACGTCAACAGGTTAGGCACGAAGCCTGGGTTGTAAAGTAGTCTACCTGACGAGGGACACAGTGTCTTTCATCAGCCAAACCTTAAACAAAATGAACACGACGACAAACATGGGTGGAGTTGTCTTTTCCTTGGTTTTCTTTCTTCCTTAGTTCTTTGTCATTGACGGTTGTCTGTTTGTGTTTCATTCAGGTGTCCTAACAGTACCTGAGGAATATTCATAAGAATCACTGACAGACATGCTGCTGTTCGGTTGACGTCTCTGCGCATTGTCCTCTTGTGGCGCACCTGTAAGGTCTTGCATTATCTGAATAAATATCACAAAAAAGAAACTGAAAATTGTTCGGATCTTTACTTATTTTAACCCCTCTCTCTCTCTCTCTCTCTCTCTCTCTCTCTCTCTCTCTCTCTGTATCCGCGCGCGCGCGTGTGTGTGTGTGTGTGTGTGTGTGTGCACCCTTGAGTGTATATGGGTGTGTCATTGCGTGTATGTATAATGTGCGTGTGCATATAGTGCATGTTTTATGATCACAAAACTCTACTCCGACCATCGAGGGAAGCACCCACAGAGATGACACGTGCCCAGACACGTACAGAGAGAGACAGAGAGAGAGAGAGAGAGAGAGAGAG
The DNA here is from genome assembly GCA_016801955.1 of Conus betulinus. Taxonomy (NCBI): domain Eukaryota; kingdom Metazoa; phylum Mollusca; class Gastropoda; order Neogastropoda; family Conidae; genus Conus; species Conus betulinus. The sequence continues at coordinate 16,184 of JADBJO010010015.1, forward strand.
AGAGAGAGAGAGAGAGACAGACAGACAGACAGACAGACAGACAGAGAGAGACAGACAGACAAAGACAGACAGACAGAGAGAGAAACAGAAAGAGAGAGAAAGAGGCAGACAGACAGACACACACAAGCAGATACAGAGACAGACAGACAGACAGACAGACAGACAGACAGACACACAAGCAGATACAGAAACAGACAGACAGACAGACAGACAGACACACAAGCAGATACAGAAAACAGACAGACAGACAGGACAGACAGACAGACAGAGAACTACAGCAGTGGCGCACACAGTGTCAGGAAGGCATCCAACATCTGACCAATACGTTGGGTCAATGCACAGGTCAGACATCTTCACACACACACACACACACACACACACACACACACACACACACACACACACATACATAGACACACACACACATACAGTCACACACACACACGCGTGCGCGCGCACATGCACGCACGCACACACACACACACACACACACACACACACACACTGTTGTTTTTTTTTTTTTTCTCAAACGCAGCAGTTCTTAAATCCTATTGCACTGTCACACCATTGATAGCATTGTATGACCACATCATCCTCGCAACAAATTCCTCCGTCTCCATTTCGCCATTGTGTAGCCCTATAGGTTTTTTTTTTTTTTCTCTTTTATGAAAACAGATTTCCTTACAGAGCTTTGTCCTGAAAATTTCTTTAAGGTCATAGTATAGTGCCACATCTGTTTTTTTTCCAATGAAAATTGATTTCCTCACAGAATTTTGTCCTGAACAATTCCTTTAAGGTCATATTATAGCGCCAGGTATTTTTCTTTCCTATGAAAATGGATTTCCTCACAGAATTTATATCTGGAACAATCCCCTTAACGTCCTAGGATCTGTAACATGCGCTGACGGCAAGCTGCACACAGGACCTCAGACCACTGTCTCCTCTGTGAGAGGGGCACTTAAACCATCATTTAAAGATGGCAGGACAGGTGGCGGACAAACAAACAAACAAACAAACAAACCTACAGATGATATGCAGGGACTGACCTACATCACGCCTTATTCTTTAAAAGGCTGGGGCAACACATTGCATTTCTTGTCACTGGACTATCTGCCACAGAGGTTGAAAAGAGAAAGTTTGTGATTCATTAGATTCAGAACCCGGGATGGGAAAACTGGGGGAGTGATGGTGCTTTTTCTTATCAGGGGAAAAAAAAAGGTAAAAAGAGACAAAACGAAAGACGAAAAACGAAAACCAAAACCAAAAATGAATAAACAAAACGGACTCTCCAACCATTCTTGAGGTACTGATCCGCTTCTAATGTTTATATATATATATATATATATATATGTGTGTGTGTGTGTGTGTGTGTGTGTGTGTGTGTGTGTGTGTGTGTGTGTGTGTGTGTGTGTGTGTGTGTGTGTGTGTGTGTGTGTGTGTGTGTGTGTGTGTGTAGTGTGTGTGCACACACGAACGCGCACAAAAACACGCACGAACAGGCGCGCGCGCACGCACACACACACACACACACACACACACACACACACACACACACACACACACACACACACGCACACACACACACGCACACACACGCATGCGCGCACGCACGCACGCACGCACGCACACACACACACACACACACACACACACACACACACACACACGCACGCACGCACACAGATTCACACACATATATACAAGCACGCGCAGTCGCGCGCGCACGCGCGCACTCACACACACACACACACACACACACACACACACACACACACACACACACACACACACACATCCCAGTTCTTGGCCATACTCTCAGAGTTATATTGTATGCTTTCAGTGTTCTCAGAAATTTTCTTTCTCTAAGGCAGCCTGAAAACTACAATGTATGTGCATAGCAGGCGATAAACTATCTTTCACAATTTAAGTAATTTCAAGCATCAAACAGTTTTTCTTATCTTAAAACTAGACACTGAATATATGATGTCTATGAATATAATCTGATTTGTTGTTGAGGTTGTCGTTGTTGTTTTTTGTGTTGTTTCCATGTTTGGCTTTTTCTGAGGAATAGACATATTAAAGCTCTTCACTGACCCTAACGTGGGTAACTCTGACAAACGCATGCGGTTAGTAATCTGACAGTTTGATGTCACCCTTTCTTAACACTATGGTGCACTTAGGGGCATCTGGATAATTTAAGTGGCAGCTATCATCCTCATCTTATCATACTCATGCAGACGGACAACTCTACCCTGTGCAAGTCACTTGTCCAGTCCCAGAAAAGGGAGTGTTGCGTCACTCCACCATTTGTTGACTGCACCTGCTACAGATAGTGCCCGTGGTCACTGAGGCTATCGATCAGACAAGGAGATATGACAGGTGATCCTCTTACCTCTCATCTTCTGTCTCTGAGACAACTCACTGACTTTATCAGCAGGTAAACAAACACGCTCATCATGCGCACTCGCCGAGAATTGTATAAAAACCCATGTAGTTTCAGAGTTGGCCATTATTTCTGAGAGTCGGTTAAAGGAGTACAACATCATCTGCATTTCCGTGGTCGTTGACTGAAGGCTGGTGAAGTGTACATCCAGACAGAGTGTGTCTTCGTCATCATCCATTGTGCGAACAGTGTGGATCAGAGTTGTTTCGTTCATTTGGTGACAGTGTAGAACTCACACTGCATTGTGCGTGTCTTTCTTCCTCGGGCGTGACAGAATCTGCTGGCTTACACAGAAAAGCAGCGTCCAACATCATGGCAGTGACAAACGTAAGTTTTCACGTTTTTCTCCCTCTCTCTCTCTCTCTCTCTCTCTCTCTCTCTCTCTCTCTCTCGTGTGTGTGTGTGTGTGTGTGTGTGTGTGTGTGTGTGTGTGTATGGTGATTTTCTATACATTTTTTTTCTAAGATCTATTTCCACAGCAGTTTGTGGTGTACGGCGATGGTAGTGTGAAATATTTCACTCAGGCGGAATTCTATGAAATATCTAGTTCGGTATGTTCTTTTTATGGACTCTGTCCACTTTGTATATGATAAAAACAAACATTATCAGGTTTTGGAGATTCATGGCTAGGGGATCTGGAAGTTGGAAAATGCTGGTTCTGTTTTTTGCCGACTTAAACTCAACAAAAAACTGAGTAAAATAACTGGGTAAATAATGTCATTAACTATTCAGTCTGCATAAACTCAACCAAAACTGAAGTAAAATAACTAGGTAAATAATGTCATTAACTATTCAGTCTGTATAAACTCAACAAAAACTGAAGTAAAACAACTTGGTAAATAATGTCATTAACAATTCAGTCTGCATAAACTCAACCAAAACTGAAGTGAAATAACTGGGTGAATAATGTCATTAACAATTCAGTCTGCATAAACTCAATTAAAACAAACAAAATAATTGGGTGAATAATGTCATTAACTATTCATTCTGCATGTAGCATTCGTTAGTGGCGAGTCGTCTTCAAAATGATCAATAGTTTGCCTGTGGTGGGGGCCCCTCAGTTTTATCTATCAAACCGTACTGAGAGAGAGAGAGAGAGAGAGAGAGAGAGAGAGAGAGAGAGAGAGAGAGAGAGAGAGAGAGAGAGAGAGAGAGAGAGAGAGAGAGACAGAGAGCAAAAATCCTCAACGAATTTTCATATCTTATTTGTATTGTGGCTGTGTGGTTTTCATTTTTACATCTATGTTTTAGGATGTAAGTATGCACACTAAAAGAGGGAAATCTTTTTCTTACACTTGTAAATGTATGTTTTAACCAGCAAAATTAGGAGTTTTACCATCAACTGTTTAATATTCTTTTCGCACCGAAAAATATAACCAGGTGTTCACCAACACAGAAATTACCAACCAACACATATCTTCGAGTAAGTGTTGGCTGACCCCCCCCCCCCCCCCCCCCCACCCGCCACCTCTCCGCCCCCCCCCCCCCCCCCCCCCCCCCAAAAAAAAAAGGAAAAAATTGACAATTCTAAAACATATGTCGGGTATTTTTTTGTCCGTTTTGCGGGATGAACTTTCACTGGTTGCATTTGAATCGTATTTCGTAATGCGTTGGTGCCTAAGATTCTGTGAACAATATATGGCCTTGAAGAAGCTTTAATCGTACCAGATTTCTTTTGTAAATATGTCTAAAAAGACTTTCTAATGCTCACCTCTGCCAAGCCTCCTGTCGCAATTCTAGCAACATTCAGGTTCTATATTACTTATTGCCAAACAGTCGTAGACTTTTGTCTCACCTTTGGGAACAGAGGAAATCAGACCAAAAGCTTTGCTAGTCTTGTGCCGAAGGATGGCTCCATTAGTTAGCTGCAATCCGCTTCTGCGAATGTAAGTGTTTACATAACGATTCCCAGCGGAAAGATGAAATGTATATGATTGCAATACTTTTTCAAGAAAGTGTTCCATGACCAAAGAAAAAACTATTTATATGCAGTAAATCATTAATTTCGTAAACATTTCTCTGAATTCAATCTCTGTACAGAGGTATGTTTTTGGCTATCAGAATATTAGGGTTGTTGAAAAAAAAACAACAACAACAATGGTTTCGCCATCATTTACGCTCTGATTTCAATATTTATGTTCCCCTGTTTCTTAAGATGATGCTTTATAAACAGACCGAAACTATCAAATACAATCTATTCTTGTACCGACTTTTTTGCCCCCAAAGTATCGGTCGAGCTTTCGATTCTTTTACTATATGAGTCCATTTACGTTTGATCGAAGGCAGTGTTCTGATTCATAGATCTTTAATGCATTCATCTACCAAAGTACATCAGGAATTCCTAGAACACCTTGATTTACATTTTCGTGTGATATTTTTCTGCTTATTCGATTTTTGAAAATTTAAACCGGAAAACTCATGTCTGTATGGCATTCACAATAAAATCAGGAAGGTTGAGTAGTAATTACCACAGAAAACACTGTTTTTTGACAAGATGAAAAAAATGGCTACTTGATCATTTGATGTTAGCAGTTGTATTTTTCTAAATTTCTCTTCAAAGTTTGTATTTCTCTAAACTTCTCTTCAAAGTTGATCTTAGCACAGGTACTTGGAATCATTTGTAAACCAAATACCGAATATAATAAATCCTTTGCTCGTGTCAGTGAAGCATATATCTTATTTGTGAGTCATGTTGGCTTCCTATACACATTGCATTACATTTTTTTCTATTTAATTTCAAACCTGGGACATGTTCATAGACTTAAAGTGCTGTGATTGCCTCCTGTGAGGACTGCATGACGTCTCTTGTATGAATCCCGTATCATCTGCATACTGATAAAGTTTGTTTTCTACCCGTCAGTAACTACATCTTGTTCTTTTTTTTTTTTTTTTTTTGTGTTATTTTAGCCAGTGTTTCTGCACAGATATTATGTACGCGAAACTGGACCCTCCTGTCTACTTCCCCTCTGTAATTCAAATGATGTGTGTCTGTTCGAGTGTGTGTATGAAGGCGAGAGTAAGAGTATGTATGTTCTTGCGCATGTGTACACTCCATTGTGTTTGCATGCGTATTTGTGGTGTGTGTGTGTGTGTGTGTGTGTGTGTGTGTGTGTGTGTGTGTGTGTGTGTGTGTGTGTGTGTGTGTGTGTGTGTGTGTGTGTGCGTGCGTGCGTGCGTGCGTGCGTGCGTGCGTGCGTGCGTGCGTGCGTGTGTGTGTGTGTGTGTGTGTGTGTGTGTGTGAATGAAAGTGTGTGTATGTGGACGTCTGTGCGCGCGCAAGTGTGTGTGTGTGTGTGTGTGTGTGTGTGTGTGTGTGTGTGTGTGTGTGTGTGTGTGTGTGTGTGCCATTCATTTTACGTCTTTCCACTAATCGTATATTAGATGAAATCGTACCGAAAGAGAGAGAGATGGGGGAAAGAAAGAGCGTATGTGTTTATGCTTGTGCACGCGTATGCTCGTGTGTGTGTATGCAAGTGTGTTTGAGTATGTTTGTGTGCATATGTGTGTGCTTATATGAGTGTTTCTATGAATAATAATGGTAATTAAAAACACTTAAATTTTTCAAACAAGTTTGAAAGGGAAAAAAACTAAAATTTTAACAAAACTAATTAACAACCATCAAGGCACAGAAACCTTTCTCAGTCCTTGTCACTTTTGAGCTGTGTGTGTGTGTGTGTGTGTGTGTGTGTGTGTGTGTGTCTGTGTGTGTGTGTCTGTGTGTGTGTGTGTGCGTGCGCGCGCGCGCGCGTGTGTGTGCCTGTGCACGCGCGCGAAAGAAGAGAGAGAGAGAGAGAGAGAGAGAGAGAGAGAGAGAGAGAGAGAGAGAGTGTGTGTGTGTGTGTGTGTGTGTGTGTGTGTGTGTGTGTGTGTGTGTGAGTGAGTGTGAGTGATGGAGTGGGTGAGAGAGAGAGAGAAAGACAGAGTGTGTATGTGTGTGTGTGTGTGTGCGCGCGCGCGCGCACGCGCGCAAGTGTGTATGTGTGTGCGCGTGCGTGAGCGCGCGTGCGCGCTCGCGCGTGTGTGTGTGTATGTGTGTGTGTGTGTCTCAGTGAGAGTGAGAGTGAGTGTGTGTGTGTGTGTTTGCGTGCGTGCGCAAGTGTGTGTGTGTGTGAGTGTGTGTGTGTGTGTGTGTGTGTGTGTGTGTGTGTGTGTGTGAGAGAGAGAGAGAGAGAGAGAGAGAGAGAGAGAGAGAGAGAGAGAGAGAGAGAGAGAGAGAGAGAGAGAGTTCGTATACGACCGTGTGTGTGTGTGTGTGTGTGTGTGTGTGTGTGTGTGTGTGTGTGTGTGTGTGTGTGTGTGTGTGTGTGTGTGTGTGTGTGTGTGTGTGTGTGTGTGTGTGTGTGTGTTTGTTTTCCTAAGCGCAAACGAGCGTGTATGTGCGTGCGTGCGTGCGTGCGTGCGTGCGTGTATGTGTGTGTGTGTGTGTGTGTGTGTGTGTGTGTGTGTGTGTGTGTTTTTTTGTGTTTGTGTGTGTGTGTGTGTGTTTGCATGAGCGCTGGCGAGCGTGTGTGTGTGTGTGTGTGTGTGTGTGTGTGTGTGTGTGTGTGTGTGTGTGTGTGTGTGTGTGTGTGTGTGTGTGTGTGTGTGTGTACATGCACACGCTTTTTTCCTCTCCATGTGTGTCACCTACTACTGTCAGTCATGTGTGAAATGTGTTTCTGCTCATGTCAGCGCACGAACCTGTGTTTCTGTGGGACTGTGACCTCACACAGAGCTGCGCCTTGTACAGATGTTTCTATGTACATGTCTGTCAGTGCACCGTACATAGATGTTTCTATGTGCATGTCTGTCAGTGCACCGTACATAGATGTTTCTATGCACATGTCTGTCAGTGCACCGTACATAGATGTTTCTATGCACATGTTTGTCAGTGCACCGTACATAGATGTTTTCTATGTGCATGTCTGTCAGTGCACCGTGCATAGATGTTTTCTATGTACATGTCTGTCAGTGCACCGTACACAGATGTTTCTATGCACATGTCTGTCAGTGCACCGTACACAGATGTTTCTATGTACATGTCTGTCAGTGCACATAGATGTTTCTATGTACATGTCTCTCAGTGCACCATACATAGATGTTTCTATGTACATGTCTGTCAGTGCACATAGATGTTTCTATGTACATGTCTGTCAGTGCACCATACATAGATGTTTCTATGTACATCTCTGTCAGTGCACATAGATGTTTCTATGTACATGTCTGTCAGTGCACGTAGATGTTTCTATGTACACATGTCTGTCATTGCACATAGATGTTTTCTATGTACATGTCTGTCAGTGCACCATACATATGTCTCTCTGTCTACGGCTATGTGACTGCGCTGGATAACACTTTAGGTACATGCTAAACACTTGATAGGGGGTGAAAAGGGTGGTGGTGATGGCTTGGGTGTTTGACTGATTGACTGATTGCAGGTGTTACGTGAAGGCGACAGTGAGGACTCTCAGAGGACGGAGGGAAGAGATGGACAGCAGATGACGTCAGTCGCTGTCTCCAGCAGGGGTACCACCCCCAGACCCAGCAGAATCCCCAGGCCCTCTGTCAGTTCTCTGACCACCACACCTGGCCTTCTGGACTGTGCATCTCCATCCCAAGGACCATCTCCTGGCAGTCCTGTGAGGTTGGGGGGCAAGTCCCGAATCCCTCGCTTCACGGGACGACCTTCGTGGGGGCGACAACTGTCGGCTGACAGCGGAGACAGAAAGAAAACGGTCACCGCCGCACAGAAACCACCTCCACCTCCAAACTGTCTTTCTACCAAAGGGAATAATGCGAGAAGAGCACACACCAGACCCAAAGTGCAAAGACAGAAATTGCGTGATGCTGACACTAATGTGTTGAGGTCCTCACGTCTTCCTCAAGGCCAACAGCAGAAGCGAGTCACCTTTGCTTCCCCGGACACCAGCCAGAGACTGCAGCTGTCCGCCTCCCTGAATGCTCACAGAATGAGGAGCAGAGCAAAGAAGCCTCATACGAATCGGCAGCCTAAGACACCCAGCATCCTCCAGCCAACCATCCAACCAGGTCGGCATACAGCCAGTGTCTACAGCGGGGTTATCAACAGACCAGCACCTGGGTAGATACCACTCTTCTTCATGATTCAGAGCGACAATCCCCACCACCTGACCTCAGACAGCCCAAGAACCATAAGTCTTTTTTTCATCGCTGAAAGTGAGCTGGAGCCACGGCCGTTAGAGGAGGTTCTGGCGGCTCTCCCTTCTCCCTCCAAAGTGTGTCCATGTGTTGATCCTGATGATCTGGACGTTCTGCCAGGAGATCCAGAACTGTACAGCAAGATGGGAGATGCTGTATGAAATGTACAGAGAGAAGGAGCTGCTCAACTCCCTGTCCATCGCTGACAGCGAGCAGGAGTCACGGCTCTCAGACTTCTGGCGGTTGTCCCTGCCCCTTCCAAACTGTCTTCATCTATTGATGCTGACAAGCCGGATATTCTGCTTGGAGAGACTCAGAACTATACAGCAAAATGGAAATGCTGTTTGAAAAATATCGATAGAAGGAGCTGAGAGCTGAGTGGTCTGTGGAAGCATTTTTCTTTTGGTTGAATGTTCCTTTTAATGTCAAATCTTTTGCACCATTGGTGGTGGGCTTTCATCTGACAGATGTGGAACTGTGCACCAAAGTTCTGATTCGTGACGAAACAACTGTGTTAGAACACAGAACTTTCTTTTCCATTTTTTTTCTTCATCTAAACTTATTTGATATTATTCACAAGTCCAAACTTTTATTCCCTATGGTATATTCTGTTCTATACACGTGTTCTATGTGTGATTTTATGCTTATTTTACAGCATGGTTTAGCAATTATCGTTCAAGTCGTAAGGGAGTGATAGTAGAGAATGGTAGCGATGTCACCTCCGCTTACTGTGTCCCCTGAAGATGAAATTAAAACCGAAAATGAAATGAAAATGTTCCGTACAGGCAAGGCAGAGAAAGGAGTAAAGGCATCGCTGACAGTGAGATACGTATTCAGGCACTGATTTTTTTTTTTTTTTTTTTTTTTTTTTGATAGGCATAAAAACGGAAGTGGTCAAAAACAGTGCCTTCATTACATCGAGAAATGAATTTAAAATACTTCTATGACCCCCCCACACACACACACACACACACACACACACACACACACACACACACACAATGTGTATTCTGGAAACTGTTCTGCAAACACCTTCAAAAATCCTTCAAACAAGAATCTACATAAAAGAAATGACATAATTCCTGAACTCTTATTTCAACATACAGGTATGCTGATGAATAATTTTTTTACAAAAAACCCTTTATTTTTAAGCTAGGGGCGTGATGGGCAGTAATGATCAATTTGGAAGACACAGAGCTCTTAATAAAGATCAGAAGCAAAATAAACTCTTTGGAGTACAGGGTCTGCTAACATACAGGTAACTCGGTGCTCCGAACAGAAGTAAAACATCAATATCCTAGAGAAAAGTACCAATTCGCCAGCGAAAGCCGCGCTATTGTTAACAGCTGAAAAAAAACATATCCAATCTGAAAAGGCATCGATACAAAAGTGCGACTTGCTCAAAATTACACTTGTGATAAACGTCTGAAAGAAAACGCATCACAACCACAATGATCCTCTGGTCAGTGACGACCCGCTGTGAGTGGCGTGGCGGTTGCTTCCCTTGCTGTGTTCGGTGGAAGTCGGATTTTAAAGGTCTGTCTTTTGCCAGCGCCTTTCCGTGTTGTTGCGCGCAAAAGAAAAAAAAAAAATCAAAAGTTGTGAATTTGATAGTAATGTTTTGCAGGGAAAGAAAGTAGTTAATTCTTCAGTCTTGACTAGAAGTATGAAATGATTGTTTAAAAATCAAAGGGGGGAGGGGGAGAGGGGGAACAGGTGAGGGGAGGGTATTGTTACTTAGGTTTGATCTTCATGTAGTGGTCTTCAGCCTAATGGTGAAGAGATACGTACAAACTTCTGTCTGATGTCTATGAACTTCAAGGAAAACTTTCTATGCCGCTGAGCTAAAAGAAAGAAACAAAATAACAAGACAGCGGCATAGTAACATTTCTTTTGTTTGTTTCAATTTACGTCGGCAGTGACCTCACTTTGAAACTTGTTTTGACGTAGATGAAATAAGATTTCACATTTTTAGACATTCTGCGTCCAGTTCTTTTATTTTGTCTTTGCTTTGTGCTCATTCGAATTTTTGTTGTTGTTGTTTTGAATGACAATATCAACAAGTTAGGTACGAAGCCTGGGTTTAAAGTAGCTTATTTTTTACTTGACGAGGGACAGTGTCGTTAAATACCCAAACTTAGAACAAAATTACTATGACGACAAACATGGGTGGAGTTGTCTTTTCCTTGGTTTTCTTTTTTTTTTCTTTAGTTCTTTGTCGTTCAGAGTTATGTATTCATGTCTGATTCAGTTGTCATAACAGTATCTGAGGAATATTTATAAGAATAACTGACAGAAATGCTGCTGTTCGGTTGATGTCTCTGCGCAAGGTCCTCTTGTAACGCACCTGTAAGCTCTTGTATTTTTTTGAATAAATATTACGAAAAAAAAATCTGAAAATTGTCTAAAATGTTTGCTCATTCTCTCTCTCTCTCTCTCTCTCTCTCTCTCTCTCTCTCTCTCTGTGTATCAAAAAGCAGCTCCTGACAGAAATGAAGGTCTCATGATCACTGTTACATTTGTCTACCGACCATCAAGGAAAGCATTCACAGATTGCACGTGGCCACACACACACACACACACACACACTCTATCTCTCTCTCTGTCTCTCTCTCTCTCTCTCTCTCTCTCTCTCTCTCCCTCCCCCCCCCCCCTCTCTCTCTCACACACACACACACACACACACACACACACGCTTTTATGACCACATGAAAGTCGTAAATTCATGCATGAGAGTTTGACAATGACATCTTCCCTGTCAGTGGTAGCATCATGCGTGCCAGAGATATTCTACAGCAATGATACAATAAACTCCTGGCTAAGTCCACTCTATCAACATTTCAAACGATGAGGAAGAACATGTGGTAACAGTCAAGTATGAGAAATTATTATATCAAGTCGGTAGCTGTATAAAAGTGAACGCACAAACGCATTCTATAGTGTTTGTTGTTGCGGCATTGTAAACAGGGAGTATAGTGAGGTTATGCTGTGTCTGCAGGGACTGACAATTGAAAACAGGTGGCACTGCACAAATTTTAACATCTATGGCCCTGACAAGTGCTTTCACGCCTTCGTGTCCTCTCGTCAAAACTTTCTCGTCCCTTCTTTAATTCATATTATTATAATCTACCAATTTCGACAAGGCAGGAAATGGCTCAGTTGGCTGTGCGCTCGACTCGTAATTCTGAGGTCGTAAGTTCGAATACGAGTTTGGGCGTTTCGATACACAGGGGATTTTTCCTTCTAATTGAGCATCAGTCTTGATTCTACTGAGCTAAAGAGACTTAAAAAAAAACATCTTCCACACACATTGTAAAAATTTCTATCAGCAAAATTTGGGAAGAGAAGGCCAGTATGGACATTGGAATGGAGGGAGACGCAGACACAAAGTGTTTCACCTGAACGAGTGAAAATACGAACGAAAAATCGTGTAACTGATGCGCGGATCTGGTGGTTGAACAGATGGGCGGTTGGCCGGATGAGATACAGAGACATCGAATTCACTGAATGACATTGAAACAAATTCGACCCCATGAAACTGCAACCTTCACACACACACAAAAAGAGAAAACTGCGTAACCGTCGGCCATCGGGCGGTCCGTTAGCTAGACGGGCGGACAGACGTTGGCATGTATCTACACACATTACAATTCGCCGAACGAATAAATAATGTCAGTAACAAACCGCTTGAACGACGGTGGCTTGGCGGTTGGGAGCATCGGCGGAGAGAGAGAGAGAGAGAGAGAGAGAGATCGAAATCGAAGTAAAAAGAACAGCATAAACAAAAAAGAAAGGAAGAAAGAGCATCGGCGGAGAGGTGGAGAAGCAGACGTGGAGGAGGAACGAATGACAAATCCGTGTAACCAGATGGCGATGGGTCCGGAGCGTCGGCTGAATGAGAAATGTGAATGAAAACCGGTTAGTTAAACTGACGGGACGGCGCGTTGGTAAGAGAGGCGGTTGGGGGGAAGAGGTCATTGGCGGAGAAGACTGTTCGGCATATGTGAATGGACAACTGTGTAACTGACGGCCAGAATGACAGTGGATACAGGCCTTGACCAACAACGTTGTAGGGCGGGTTTTGACCGAGATGACCAGTGTGTTTTGTTGGCTGGTTATTTGTCCGCTTGACAGACTGGTAGGGCTGGTTGGCCATTTGTCTGTTTTCCTTGACACACATGGCAAACACATTGCAGGCCTGCTCTTTGACAGACCTGACCAACACGTCATGGGGCTGTTTTTTAATAGATGACTAGCAGTATTGGGCTTGACTTTTTTTTTTCTTTTTTGGGGGGGGGTTGTGGTTTTTGCTCTTTTTTTTTGTTTTCTTTCTTCCTTTCTTTTTTGTTTATGCTGTTCTTTTCACTTCGATCTCTCTCTCTCTCTCTCTCTCTCTCTCTCTCTCTCTCTCTCTCTCTCTCTCTCTCTTTTCTTTTTTTCAACAGACATGGCCGATATGTCGTGGGGCTGGTCATTTTGCCCATAAAGGACAAACAACAACAACAACAACAACAACAAAGTATTTGCTTACCACATTCCGTGTTTCTTGCGTCGCCGAATCCTTCAAGGAAGCGGAGCTGCGTGTTCAAACGAATCAAATTGAAGCTTGACTCACACAAAGCGACATCCGGAATGAACAGTCCATTATGTCATTTCCTCTGATTTGAAACGGAAGTTTAATTCTCCCAGCTTTAACTCAAGACTTCAGTGACCAATGAGAAAGCTCTCAATAGCGGAAGTGGCTTCAACCGGAATGATGAAGCCCGGATAGAAGGTGACCTTCCTAAATACTTACCTCTCCGTCTCCCGTAGCATCTTCCTTCTGTCAATCGATTTACCTCCCGTAGGGAATTCAACGTGACTTTCAAGACTTGGAATCCGAGGCCAAGGTCTAATGAGAGAGAGAGAGAGAGAGAGAGAGAGGGGGGGGGGGGGGAGGGAGGGGGAGAGAGAGAGAGGGGGGGGGGGGGTAAAACTTATATGGGGGGGGGGGGGGGGGGCGGGGTTTGTCATTGGATCTTTATAATAAATAAGAGCGATTGCCTGATCACCATTATCAGCATTGCCCCTTACTCAGTACTGTTAACTGATTAAAGACTGGTAGAATGGGAGAATAATGAGAGAGTGAGACGGCTGTTCGCTTCGCAGCTTGTATACAGGTGGGATGGACCGGTGATAAAAAGAAAGAGAAGTGGAACACTGTTCTAGGAAGGGCTAG